>CAUHTR010000167.1:75000-178270 GCA_959609185.1 Schmidtea polychroa | reverse complement strand
TTTTAATTTATTTTGAAAAAATCAATCTTCCTCAATTTTATTAAATTTCAAAATTTTCAATAAATTTAGGGCAGAAAAATCTAAAAAATTTTTTAGAAAAATAAATTTTTATTAAAATTTTTTTAATTCGCTTTAATCGCCATTTTCATTTTTCAATGAATCGAAAGTTTTCCAATCAATTGAAACAGATGCTGAATTTTCATCATCAAAATAAAATCCAGTAAAATATTCAGAGAAAAAAACTTTTGAATGGCCAAACTTTTCACTTATTGTGCCAAAAACATTTGTATTTATTAGAGAATCTGCTCACTTATTTTGGTTTACTTGTGCAATGTATCGATGAAAAAGGGAACATATTTTTTGAAAGAAATAAACCAGAATATACTATCGAAAAAAGCAAAGAAAATGTAGCAGTAGGTTTGCCAAAGCGAATTCTAAGTTTAGTTGAAAGATTGACGTTGATTCCACAAATTTACTTCCGACCTTCAACTTACTAAAGATAAAAGTGATGGAATTGGCTTTCTAATTTTTTTTGATAAAAATGAAATGTCAAATGAAGAAAAATCGAAGAGAAAGCATCTAATTTATTCATTATTTATTCCAAACTGATCGCATAGACATAATATTATATCAAACAGAACCGAAAAAATTCCGATCAATTTTTCACGCATGAAATGCTTCGGACTCCTTTAAAGATGTCTGGTTCCAGGTTTTGATTTTCTTTGATCTTTCATTGGTAAAATTTTAAAGTTTTTCATGAGCCCCGTTGAAAATATTTAATTGCGGTACTTCCATTTCCATTGCCTAAATCACTGTGAAATCTTGATTTTGTTTAAATCGATCAATTTCATTGTTGATTTCATTTCATTTGGCAAAGATTTCATTCAAAACAAATGTTTAAATTTTTAAATAAATTCAATTAAGCATCAATTGGATTCGATAAAATGACAATTTTTATGCACGAAACCAAAAAATATTATTAATCTACCAATATTTGATTCATCCATAAAATGACAGAGAACGGATTAACTTATTTTTTGATTAATTAATATGTTAGGAAGAAATAATAATCCAGTGGAGTTTATCAATTAAATATTCAAATTAAAATATTTTTCAATTGAAATATTTCTGTTTCACTTTGTACTATTATTATTATTATTATTATTATTATTATTATTATTATTATTATTATTATTATTATTATTATTATTATTATTATTATTATTATTATTATTATTATTATTATTATTATTATTATTATTATTATTATTATTATTATTATTATTATTATTATTATTATTATTATTATTATTATTATTATTATTATTATTATTATTATCATATTACGTTTTAAAACAATATTTTAGATTTCAAATTCATTTTCAAGTATTTTCCATTTAATTTTAGCAAATATTTATCTGATATCAATCAATTTTAATTGGTGATTAAATTTACAATTGAATTAAATATTTGCATGTGGAAATCAACAAAATATAATTCAATTTTATATTTGGTCTATTTTGAATTTTTTCTTTTTCATTTCTTTCCATGTTTTAAAGAAACATTGTAAGATTTTATTTTAGAAAAATCGACACGACAAAATTTGATTGAATTTACGATAATTATTCCGAATAAATATATTTCGAATTATTTATCAGAAAATAATAATAAAAATAAAATATAAAATTTATCAAAGAAACTTTATTTTTAAGCTTCAACGTTTTTTGTAATTTTTTCGATTAAAACAAATAAATAAAATTATTAAGTTTAGTTCTTAAATAAATGATCTGACAAAGGATTATCCATTCTAAAACGAAAATTTTGAATATATAGGTTATTCAATACTGATGGGACATAATATCCCAAAAATTAACACTATTGAGACACATAAGTCCCATTTTTATTTTTGAAAATAAAAGAACTCATAAAAACTATTGCTGCACACTAAATAAGTAAAATAAAATTGTAAGTAGCTTACTTGGCAATTCCGAGCACAGCACATATAAAATCACAGTTAGCAGTGGCGGAACTTTAAAATTTGGGCCCCCCGCGCAATGTAAAATAATTCCAAAATAATTTTTTTTTAACAAAAACAAGTTAGATATTTATTTCATATATCATAAAAATAATACAAAAATGAAACTAAAACTTAATGGACCTTAAATATTAAAATCTTTCCTCCTTGCCTTCATATTGGCAAAAAAAATTTTCGGTTAAAGTTTAATACATAGTTATTCACAGCAGCCGCTATTCAATGATAGTTTTATGTTTGTAGGCAAATATAACTGCGGGAAAAAAGTTTCAGTAAATGATTGTAAATATTTTTTTAGTAATAATTTTGGGCCCCCGCAACGCAGGGTCCTGGGTCCACTAGTTACGCCACTGACAGTTAGTAATAAGTGTGACACGTGTCTACTGTTTGTTAGCAACATCTAGACTGACAAAATTTTATAGAAAAGAAAAAAAGCAGACAGCAACAAAGCAGACAGGTCTGAACTTGTTTACGAGTCTATGACCGTACAGTACTAAAATCCCAGATCCCAATGCATTTGTAAAAACTTAAATTATTTTAGTAATTATTAGAAATTCTGGGACAATATGTCCCTACAGTATTGAAAGGGTTAAGTAACAATATTCTAACATATTTCGGCATTTGACAAAAGAAGATATCGCAGTCAATAAAGGTGTAGCAGAACTAATGAAACCATACTGTAATAAAAATATATTTGTCAACAATCGAATAAATCTCATTAATAAAAAGCTGGTTTATCAATATTTCAATCCAATTATACAAAATAGATTTAAATTATTCTATTAAAACACTTTTTTGTTAATTATTTTAACTAGTGATAATTTTCAAGGGGTTACTTTCAATGGCGTTAAGAGGTTTTAAATAATAAATAATTAGCAAATTACATAGTAAAACAAATTGATTTATTTAAAATATTGACCTTATAGAAAGGATAGTCAAATAAGTTTATTTTCACTGATATAATTTGACCTACTCTTTAAATTTATAATTTTTACATTGTGAGAATTTGATCAACATATTTTATATAAGTGCATATATTCATTATGCAGATTTAACATATTTCAAATTTGTAAATTTAAAAATACAGTTCGCAAAATCAGAATTTTAGATACTTTTTGTCTATCAGATTTTTTTTCTGATATAGACTAAGGAGCTTTTGGAATAATCTATATGGATAAAGTTCGTATTCTGAAATCCCACTAGGTACACAAGTACTCGAAAGCTTTTCCAAATTCAAGTAAACCAGCACTACTATAAATCAATAGAATTACAGGGTACAAAGACCCTAGTTATAATTTTTTTTAAATTTTTTTTCTAAGGTTATTTCTCGAAATTTCTTTTCTAATTTATATTTCCATCGATTTTTTATTTGATTTTGTTTTTAAATTTAATTCTTCTTTATATATATATATATATATATATATATATATTTTGATGAATTTACTGATTTATAGTCTTCAAGCTCTTTTTTTATTATATATATATATATATGATAAAATTAATAATTTTCCAAATATTTATTCATTCTGAGCTGTTGTGAAATTTCAATTGAACTGTCAATCGCTGCACGTGTTTTGTTCATTGATGAATTATTAATCATTATATGTAGATTGAAAGATGTAAATATTCAGGTAAAATTTTGTTTTAATTGTTAATTCATTTTTGGAAATATTTCAGTAAGGAATTAATTAATAAATTCTTAAAATATAAATTTAGTTGTTATTACATAATAAATATGCAGATATATTTAGAGTTGCTGTCTTTTAATTTCTCAAATTCAAATCCGTGGAACGTTTGTCGTTGGTATTAGATTCTGATTCGGTCCCAAACCCTTTAAGTTCTTGACAATTCTCATAATTCTGATGAGTTTAAATTTTAATGATTGCTTATATTTTTATATATTTTTTAGAAAATCATACTCCTCGTTACTAAATCACTTGAAAAAGGTTGCACCGAAAATTCGTGATTATCAAGAAAACATCGATATCTTTACTGATTCATAGTCAAGCTTTTTATAAATACATTGATAATTTTATTTGATTATGTTAAATAGAGTTCAATAAAGTGTTGGACTCCGGTAGTTGTGACTTCTAATTGGATTTAATGCGTCGAAAAAAACTTAAAATATCAGGTAGACCAAAGTAAAGAACAAGACATCTTGGATTAGTTAAACAAGTGTAATTAAAACGACTTAATGTAACAGGTCATAAGCATTTTTCTGCACGATGATTTATAAGTCTGTAAGATTTTCACGCTCACCTATCAAGATTTCATAATAGTAACGCATTTATTTAAACACTACCCCGATAAGATCAGTGATCCTTGGTTCAGTTCATTAAACTATTTGTGTTGTACTGTTTCAGGAACCCGGTGACTAGGGCTCAGGATTACCGTCTTCGGTCAACCGTAAGTTCTGACAGTCATTACTCGGCAAGTTTTATTAATACTTTTAAAGCTACACCCACATGAAACCTAAAATAATGATGAGTTTGTGTGAGAAATGTATGCCCTTATTATAAAGTCGAGAAAAATATAATGTTTCATTTTGACAAATTATTAATCTCTTCATTTTCCAGAAAATATAATATATAATTTAAAATGTTACTTAGCCTCTTTGAACTTACGTGAAACTACTTTAAAACAATAAAGAAAATAATTAATTAAACCTTTTTATATTTAAAATTTTAATAATAAATTTATATTAATAAAACAAATATAAAATTAATTTATGATAAATTTATTAAAAAAATTGTAAAATTTCATTGCCAAAAACACACCAAAAATGAGAATAAAAAATGCGCTGTTGGCACATTGCGCGCTTCCATTTATAATTATATATATTCTTTGAAAATTGTAAATATTTTTATCCATTGTTTTATCAAATTTGAATATGAAAAATAAGGGAAAAATTCATCAAAGAGTATTTTTGGAAATTTTTTATTTTTTAAGTTTACTATTAATTAATTTTTTTAATTTTCTATTTTGGACCTTTAATAGCAATTTACACTTGTGTAATATATCAATTATTGAAAATATTGTTGAATATTAATAATATTTTTGTTTACACATTAATTAATTTTAAATTTCTTTGAGACCTTTTTGTTATAAATGTAGATTTAGAAAGGGTTATCGAGAGTTCTTTTAAAAATTTGTTTACCTCTAAGTATTGGGAATGTTGCATAATGACAATTTTTCCTTGAAAATGATCGTCTTGATTTCTCACTCAAACAGGCAATGGGATTCTATTTTCAACTAATGATAGAACCGGAAATAGCATCGAGTCGTACAGTTTTGTAACACCGATAATATTTCTAGTACATTCAATATGATATTACAACTTGTCCGGGACTTGAGTAGTACGAGTAGTCCAAGTCAGCATTTTTAATAACGCCTTTCTTCCAATTTAAATTTTGATTTTCACAACAAAAAGACGATTCTAAAAAAATTCCTCCAGTGAAATATTTCGAATTCAACGAACCGGATTTATAAAGAAATGTCTATAAAAATAATGTCTGAATATCAAATTGTTCAAGAAATGACCATTTCAAATATCAATGCTAGGATGTTTATGAGAAGATAAACAATGCAGAAAAGGGAAATTATTTTAAAAGGCGAGGGTGTAAAAAAGGTTAATAAATAGATATTATACAATTAATTAAAATAACCTATTACATAATGATATGTTAAAATATAAATTTCAGAATCAGAGGTTATTTATGATGTTTGATGGTTGTGTTTGATTGTTGGCATGTATGTGTGTTCGCAGTTATTTTGTATCAATGATTAGTTAACCAATAAATTCATTTCTTAGATGCGATGTAATGGAGAGCTTTATAATAGGATGCTGGAGATTTGTCCTGAGAATAAATTTTATACATCAATGTCTCTTCTTAACAAATATGAAATTAGTTTTAAAATGTGGTGATATAAAGTTTTCATTTTCTTTTGCAAAAGATTACATAAAAAATGAACAGGAAAGTTTTATTGAGCATTATTAAATGATTAACGTGTTTATTTTGATCTGACTTTAATTGAAAATAGATTAATAATTTTTTGTCGACAAAAGGTAGAAGTGCTGTAAAATCTCTAGACGTTGATCTCTTCAACTTGTATGTATATAACTCTTATCCTCTATCTCTGCCAAATTTTGTGGCGTTCTAAGATTATCAATTTGGAAGTGTCCCCTGTGAGTACGATATATCAATTACTAATTTATGCAAAATTCATTAAATTTATAATTATTATTTATTATTTTATATAACATAAATTCTTAAAATAATTAAGCTAGTCTAGAATAATCAAATTAAATAATTTTAATGGAATTGTTCTATTTAAAATAATCATTTCACACATTTATTTGTGTTATTTTCTAATTTAATAGTATTTTATTATAATTTGAATATATTAATTTTATATTTTAATTATTGTTAATTATGTAATATATAACTTTTTATTAAAGTATGATTATATGTCAATTTTTTGTTTGAATTTTTCAGAAAAAATTATTAATTAAAACAATAAATCCATGATTTTCAACATTTTTTTCTTTTAATAATATACACGTTTAATGATTTACAAATTTGGCGGCGCACCAAGTATCAAATGAAGTTGTACTGTACATAAGACTGCTCGTATATGTATTATATATAATCACAATTTTATTAAAATGTAATATATATTATAAAGGCCCAGGTCACTCACTCACTGATTCTGTAACGCTCAATGCTTACTGTGATTATTAATATTATCAATATTATCAATTATCAATGTTAATAATAACCAGTTAGTAATCTACAAATATTTATTTTTAATACAAAATACAAGTTATTGCCTAAATCTGGTATTATTAAAACACCCTATTTAAATGGCGAATTAATTAAATAAATAATAATGCTAATTATGCGTGCCAGCTTTTATACTTATTATACTTTTACTTATAATATAATATATATTTTATTTATAAATTAATTATTTAAATATCCCTAACAATCAATATAAAATATTCTTTCATCAGTTACAATTATGAATCTGTAAGTATTTGTGATTTAAATTTATGATTAAAATTTGTGATTAAAATTAAACCAGAATTGCCTTAATTTTCAGTTTTGATTTAAAAAGTGAAATTATTGAAATTTGACACATTTCTTTCTCAAAAAGATTCCACTATATATTCGGTAAGAAAAAATAAATTTTATTTCTTTCGAACCCTGAGTCTATTGATGATTTTTTACCATTTTTAGTTTTATTTTGATCATTTGTTTTGAGCACAGACAATCAATTTTTGAGAAGTTCTTGGGAAATTTTTTGTAAGTCTAAAAATAAATTTCATTGTTAGATATGATTATAATTCTTTTTTTTTTAATTTTTAAAATTTCTTGAATGAGCAGAATCCATCAGGGATGCCACCACATGTTCAAATGCTGAAAAAAGGTGTTATTGTGATGCTGCTTCGAAATCTCAACCAGAAGAAGGGAATATATAATGGAACTCGACTTATTGTTCAAGAGCTCGCACGCAACTTTGTCAAAGCTAGAATCATCTCTGAATATTGTAAAGGAGGCATTGTGCTTATTCCAAGGATTGACATCGTTCCTACTGATACAATCCTGCCATTAATATTACGTCGTCGACGAAATAACTTTATTAAAATGTTAAAATGACAGTAAATGGGGTAAAGAATTTATTGTCTACAAAATAAATCAAAATAGTTTTATAAAAGATTTTTTTCCAATTTTTTTTATCTTCATCTCTTTTTGTTATATTTTATTTTATATTTAACACGAATATTTGACATTGTCTTTTTAAAATATTTATTGTAAACTTTTGCTATTGTTATTAATTATTATTATTTATTGTTATTATTATTATTACTGAAACTTAATAAAATAATTTTAATTCAATGAATAAATAACTAATCTGAGGAAAATTTAAAATTTTAATTAATAAATCCATTGAAAACTTATTGTCATAAAATGTGAAAGGGGAAGACCTGATTCTTAAACAAATTAACTGCGGACGGAAAAACTGCAAATGCAAAAATTTCTATAGAAATTTAGTTGATTGAATTGTGATTCAGAGAAATCAAAAAATTAACATTTATTACGTTGACCAAATAATTTTCTGAGTAGCAAAAAATTTTTCCCTTAAAAATCATTGGAAAAAACATTAATTTTCTCCATAGTGAATACGAATAGACTTCAAAATTTGATCCCAACCAACGACTAAATGATATAATCAATATTTTCTTTTAGACACAGTGCCTGTCTCAGGAGATTTGTCATCTTCTAGAGGAGTAACGCTATTAAAAATTTTTTTCATATTTGATCAATTGATTATCGTATCTAGTTGATCTTTGGAGGGGGGTTGGAAGTTCAAACCCAATTTATCGCACACTTGATATATTGATCGCATGTCAAACTCTAGTTTTGGACTCTGATGGACGGCAACTGGCCGATCTATGTGCAAACATAAAAAATAATAAACCGTATGAATTAATAATTTATGATGATTGAGAGCCGAATTTCAGGTCTATTGCTCTCAATCGTAATAATTTAAACATCATGAAGCTCGCTGGAGTTATTAATTCTAATGTAGGACCTTTGCCAATTTAATGGATGAGTGAGCTCGACACTTTAGTTTAGTGAATAATATTTAGGAAAATTATTTTATTCATGTTTTTGTTTAATTTGTTTTATTGAATTCAATATTTCATATTTTGTTATTGTTAAAGTAAATGCATTGATTAGTGTAATTGATTTGATTAGTCTCTTTTTTTCTTTGTTTCTCTCTCTCTCTCTCTATCCTCTCTCTCTTCCACTTTGTACAAATAAACGACACTGAACATGTTTGGTAATTAATCATGGAGGCAGAATTTCCGATATAATAGTTTAATAAGGGATTTGTTCACAGAGATTTTTAGTTGATTGTTTTTAAAACGATTGAATATTGACTGAGATTTTTGTTTTATGGAAATGATTAATGTTTGTTTGAATTGTCAAATACACTTTTTCATAGATATCCAATCGATTAGTCTAATAATTCCACCGAATTCTTTCAAATTCACTTCTGCGATAAATTTCCCAGATAATTTATGAGCTGTTTCTGAATTCAATTAAACAATCGTTTAACTCGGGACCTGTTGCAATATATTTTTATAGGAAACTCTATATAATTGATATGAAATATAGTTATTGAATATTCCAATTCCAAAACCGATTAGGAAATTGTCTATTAACGATCTTTTCATTTTTTATTTGAATATTAATTAAAAAATTCCCCTTTCATTTTAATCATTTTATTACATTTTTTTCTTAATTAATAACTAATAAAATCTTTTATTAGTTAAAACAAAAGTTCAATTTTAATTAATATAATAAATAATAGCAAAATACGCTGTAAGTTGATTTTTTTTATATATCTACTGTTTATTTTGAAATATTTTTAGTTGATTTATGAGATAGTAATTAATTTTATTGGAAATGTTAATTTATAATTATTAATATTTTGAGTTTTTAATTAAATAATAGTGTGTTAAATCCTGACTCGTCGTACTCTTAATAGAATAATATAAATAAAAAGATCATTAAAGTTTATAATTTAATAAATTTTATTTACAATAATCTCAGAAAATTAACAACAACTATGGAAACCTCGTTGTTTCTATATGTTCAAACTTCATAAAATTTAACGATAACTATTATGCGTCGGATATTTGGCTTGATAGCCGCTTTGGGTGATTAGGGATATTTTGCTTGGAATAAAGTTTTTTAGACCGCCGCCTCCCATAAGACTTTTTAGGGGTTTTTTTTCATTATTTGTTTAAACAAAATTAATTAAATTTAATATTTATTTTTAAATTAAAAATTTTGTGGTTGAATGTCAATCTGAAAGTCATACTATTGTCAGAGAGTTTTCTAGTCTCTATTAAAAAGCCTAAAAATAATAAATTCAATTTAAAAAAGCTTAAATATTTTTCTCGCTAAAAAACATTACAATTTATTTTTAATTGAAAAATCTCAGGTAATTTTTAAAAAGCTTAATTAGGGTTATATGAATTAAAAAATAAATTAATGTAATATATTTTGAAATAAACAATGTTGTCTGAGAAATTAAAGTAAATAAGTAATAATTTAAAATTAATTAAATTAAAATAAATAAAAGAAAATAAGTAAATTAAAAATTTTTAAATAAAAATATTAAGATAAAAATATTTATAAAGTAATATTTAATGTAACATATTTTTAAGAAGATGTCTTCTGAGAATATAAAGTAAATAAGTTACTAAGTAATAATTTTTAAATAAGTAAGAAAATAATTTAAAAAGTAATGTGCTTAATGTAACATATTTCGAAGAAATGCTATCTTCTGAGAAATTAAAAAATAATTAAAGTAATGAAATTTTTAGTATTGACAATCAAAAATAATAATAATAATAATAATAATAATAATAATAATAATAATAATAATAATAATAATAATAATAATAATAATAATAATAATAATAATAATAATAATAATAATAATAATTATAATCACCATTCGTACATCTTTTTCACTATATATTTCGATAGAACCACTATCATCATCAGGTTACCTACATTAACTAGGGATGAATAACTATACAATATTGATAATTTATAAACAAATTATAAAATCTATAAATTTTTAAATTCTAAATAACAATTTTAAATAATTATTTTCAAAAATAATTTTCAACAAACATTATTTTTCATTTTTAAAAATTCTTTAATAAAAAATTTTTATTTTAATTATTTTTTTAAATTATTTAACATAACTATTATACATCAACATACAAAAACTTAATTAAAAACATTCAACACACTCGTACTCACTGCATTCTGCACATTGATTTTAGGATTAAAACTTCTTATCAAGAATGCTTCACATATCACACGCTCAAAACAATTATCAAAATTTTTTGATAAGATTTTAAAATCCGTCATTCTTAATTCTCTCATACAGACTTTATTATGATCCTTAATATTGGACACTCCCTTAGGTCGACAGTGTTCTTGAACTCGAGTACAGAGATGACGGGAAGTCTCTCCAATGTATGTGGCATTACACCCATTACACGTGAATTGATAAACGAGATCCGAAAACAATCAAACCGGCGTTTGAGAATTACTAATAAACATACTACGTAATTTGCACGATTTCGAAACAATTCTAAAATTCAATTTACCCAGCTGTTTACCTATCTTTATATTTGAAGTCTTTATAATAATAATAATAATAATAATAATAATAATAATAATAATAATAATAATAATAATAATAATAATAATAATAATAATAATAATAATAATAATAATAATAATAATAATAATAATAATAATAATAATAATAATTATAATAATAATAATAATAATAATAATAATAATAATAATAATAATAATAATAATAATAATAATAATAATAATAATAATAATAATAATAATAATAATAATAATAATAATAATAATAATAATAATAATAATGCAACTAGGTACCAATAAATTAACACAGAAAGAATATTATAAGAAAAATAAACACAAAATAAATAATAAACTTTATTCTTCATCTATTATTTATGTGATCTCAATAAAAATGATATGTACCGTATTTTAGCGGATATAGCGCGCCCCCGCGTATAACGCGTATCCCTGTATACCGCGCGGATTTTATTGTATGTGTAAATACAAATTTGTATAACGCGCCCTGGCCTATAGCGCGCACCTACCTGATGCTGGTAAATTTCCAAAAATGCGGTTTAGTATACTTATTAATTATTCTCCATAAATTTTGTTTGTAAAATAATTCATAATCTCAATATTAAACAGCGTTACATTCCGTGTTTGTTTATTGTTGCTGTTTGCATCACGTATTATTAATCACGAGACTCCGCGACAAAACAAGCCGAGTCATAAATTTAAAGTTCAGCGATGTAACAAACCACGTGTGAAATTCGTTTAATTTTATTGGCTGGGTTGTCGGCGTGTGATGACGTCGTCAGCCTGATAAATTGCCATGTGGTTAGATCCGTTTAAAACTATTGGTCTTACTCCAACGGCTGACAAAATAAAACAACGAATTCTCTGTTCTCATAGCACAATATAAACTCATGATATTTTAAAACCCATCATAAATTATTCGATATGCCTAAAAGAAATTCTTACACAGCTGATTTTAAGCTTCAGGTGATTAAGTATGCGAAGGAGAAGGGAAATAGAGCGGCGGGTCGGGAGTTTGGTGTTGGTGAGACGTCGGTTCGAGAGTGGAGGAAGGAAGAAACAGAGCTGGAAAGTATGAATCCGAGAAAAAGAGCAAGGCGTGGCGGCAAGGCGAGATGGCCACATCTGGAGGCGAATTTGGTGAAGTGGATTTTGGCTCAGAGAGAGAATAATCGAGCTGTATCGACGGTGGCAATTAAGGCAAAAGCAAGATTGTTGGCCGTTGAAATGAAGTTAGATGATTTCAAAGGTGGCTCGTACAATTGGGTTTACAAATTTATGCGGCGCAATAATTTGTCGATGCGTGCTCGAACAACAGTCGGCCAGCGACTTCCGGATGATTGGGAAAAGAAGTTGGATGATTTCAGAGAATTTGTTCATAAGGAAATCAGCCAACACGATCTCTCACCAAATGACGTCATCAACATGGACGAAGTGCCCATGGTCTTTGATATCCCTCCAACGCGATCAGTTGCTGAAGTCGGGGTTAAGACGGTCGCTGTTGCTACGACAGGATATGAAAGAACTTCGTTTACCGTCGTCTTAGCCTGCACCGCTGGAGGCCAGAAACTCAAGCCAATGCTTATCTTCAAACGTGCGACAATGCCACGTGAACAGCTTCCAAGTGGTGTTGTCGTTACATGCAATAAAAAGGGTTGGATGAACACGGACGTCATGGGGATCTGGACAGACAAATGCTTCCGCACCAGGCAAGGCGGATTTTTAAAAAGAAATCTCTCCTTGTTTTTGATGCCATGACAGCTCACAAAGAGTCATCTGTTCAAAAGAAGATAAACGCAGCGGGCGCCCATATCGCCGTCATCCCGGGTGGCCTCACTTGCAAGCTTCAGCCACTGGATGTCGCTGTCAATCGACCATTCAAGACGTTTGTTCGTGAGGAGTGGGACAAGTGGATTTCAACTGGGTCCCACACATACACACCAGCTGGTAGACAACGCCGTGCCACATACGTTGAAGTATGCAAGTGGGTCATAACTGCATGGGAGAAAGTGAAGGTGACAACAATCACAAATGGATTCAAGAAGTGTGGAATTATGCCCAGTAACGTTCCCGATGTTGGCGCCGATGACTCGACAGATGGAGAGGGAGACAGTGAAGCATCAAAAGCAGAAGGAAATGATGTGGCAATCGAAGAAGAGCGCCTACAGCGAGTCATGGACATGTTTCAGGCCAGTTCAGATGACGAGAGCTTCGAAGGTTTCCAGGAGAGTGATGGCGAAGAAGAGCTTGAGGATGGCGGAGATTAAAACAGCAACAAGTTACTGAAATGACATGTGGGATCAAAAATAAATAAAAAAACATCGAAGTTTTATTTATTATATCTATAAAAAAAATTTAATATAAGATAACGTGAACATTAAAATTTATAATTTCTTTATTTCTATTTGTTTTCCTGACGTGTCAATACGAACAATGCAACTCCGGCTGGCGCCATTCGATCCATATTAAACACAAACTCGGTATCTGAAACATTGCTACATAACAGAAATAAATAGCAAATTATTATTTAATATTATAAAAATAAAATAATTTGTTTAACTAAAAGTAAATCTGGTTGCAATCAAACGTAACATTAAAACCGATGGTAGGGGTACTGTCACATCATAAAAATATTTCCACTGGCAATGCCGCCACGTGTAAAATATAAATCATAAAGCGCGCACCCACAGATACCGCGCATGGGGGGTGCGCGGTTTGTAAAAATGCGTATAACGCGCGCGTTATATGCGCTAAAATACGGTAATTATTTTGAATGAGAAAAATGTTAATAGAAAAATTAAGGTAATACACTCATACCTCGCTTTACGGCCTAGATACGTTCCAGGAAAGTTGGCCGCAAAGCGAAACGCCACATAACGAATCAAATACATTTTGATACAATTCCATATAAATTTCACACTTTTTTTGGCCGTATAACGAATTATTTTAGGCCGTAAATCGAAAAAGTGCCGTAATTAAAGTAGGCCGTTATAGCGAAAAGCCGTATAAAGAGCAGTCGTATAGCGAGGTATGAGTGTATAAGTGAATTTCGATCTCAATTTTTTTGTACGGGATTTTGTAGTTTCATTAAAAACATGTGTACTTTATTTTAATAGAGAATTCTGGTCATAGAATATCTTTTATATGAGAATATGATGGAATAATATGTTTGTACACAGTTTTCAACAGGAAAATTTGTCAAATAACAGAGGCACACATGTATTTAATTTTAATAGAAAATTTTGCTCACTGAAATATATGAATAAAAAATTAAAATATAAGTAAATTTAGTTAAATAAGAATTTCTGGTCTCAAAAAATATTTAATAAAAAGCTGGTAAAAGTAAATTTTAATAAGATTTCAATGTTGAAATTTTTAACATAAAGTCTCATTTTCAAAATTAAAAGATAATTAGAATAAAGTTTTTCAAGTTCTAATTATAATTTGTTTAACAAATATTTTCAAAATGAAAATAGTTAAATGTTTCAATAAAATAACATGAAATAATGAATAAAGCTTGAACTAAAATTGAATGTCCAATAACTGTGGTTTAAAATGCATAACTATTTAAAATGTAGTTAAATAAGGGAAAGCAGAGTTTTAATGATAATATTTTTAAAAATCTACAAATAATTAATTTTTTTGAAATAAAACAAGGGCTCATAAAATAAATAATCAACCTGAAATGAAATGAAAATTAAATTAAAAAGTAAATAATAAAAGTTATAATATAAATTTGATGAAATTAAATAATTTCTTTGTCTGGAAATTTGAATATAATTTTTCAAAATATAATTTATTTATTATTAATGATAATAATAAAAATAATAACAATATTAATAAAAATAGAATAATAAATTCTAAATTTTATCAAGTTAAAAGGATCAGTGATATACACAATTTGTTTTGTTATCCATAGTAAAAGCAATCCACAACCTATAAAAAATTGTACTTTAATCAGTAAATTTGTAGAATAGATTAGTAATCAAGAAAGATAATAAAAGTGATGGCAGTTGAATATTTTTAATTGTTTTCGGTATTAGAAAACAGAATAGGTACTCACATGATAGTACAGGTTATCATTCTTTATTAGGTGAATTGAAAAACAAAATATGGATGATTTAGAGAAAAGTTATGTGTGCATGATTGTTGTAAAATAATGTTGAGTATTAATGTAAACTTTAATTGTTATTTGTTGAATAAAATAAGTAAGTTGCTAAAAGTGAATCATAAATTTGATTGATTTTTATTTTTTTTGAAATTAATTTAATTATTTAATTCATTTTTAAATTAATAATTGTAAAATGTAAATATGATAAGCTTTAGTTATGTAAATAAAGTTTTTAAAATATTTATTTATTTTATTTATACAACTTTAAAATAAACCACAAATAATAAAAACTAAATAAATATTCGATATTTTAACTTCAAAACGTAAAGAACTTAGAAGCCGCTATTCGCTCAGGCGTGATCAACTACTTAAGCAATACTCTGGCGACCAACGACGGGTTAACAAAAGACAAAAATATGCATTTTTATAATAAATTTTTGTGTTTCACTTGATATAAACAAAGCCGAAAATTTGTGTTGCATAGAAAATTAAGTATTGTTCTTTTGTCACAATTAAAAAATGAAATAAATTTATATGCCTCAAAATAAATATACAGTGGTAATTATTGAATATTTATTTTTCTTTATAATATTATTAAAATATATTTATAAAAAATTTTCTTTTCAACCGAAATTTTTTAAAAACAAATGAACTAGTGCAAATTAAATTTAAAAATATTTAAAGTTATTCGGAATGACAAAATATTACTTCCTTAGAATCAAAAAATAATGAAATTTCAAGAAGAGTGATAAAAATTTAAATATTTATGCCAACAGTTATAATAAAAATATTTGTTCAAATGCGTCATTTAAAATTCAAGCCAAAAAATACATTATCGAAACAACATTTCAAATTTTGGAGAAAAAAGCTTTTCATATTATAAGCAATTCATCATCACATATTACAATCATACATTGATAATTATTAATTTATAAATTAAATATAATTAATAATTAAATAAATGTATAAATATTATCTTTACAATACGATAATAATAATAATAATAATAATAATGATAATAATAATAATAATAATAATAATAATAATAATAATAATAATAATAATAATAATAATAATAATAATAATAATAATAATAATAATAATAATAATAATAATAATAATAATAATAATAATGATAATAATAATAATAATAATAATAATAATAATAATAATAATAATAATAATAATAATAATAATAATAATAATAATAATAATAATAATAATAATAATAATAATAATAATAATAATAATAATAATAATAATAATAATAATAATAATAATAATAATAATAATAATAATAATAATAATAATAATAATAATAATAATAATAATAATAATAATAATAATAATAATAATAATAATAATAATAATAATAATAATAATAATAATAATAATAAGCAGACTTTGAATTCCATTCAGTTAATTCCTATTGAACATAATTGCTATAATCGTCTTTGCTAAAATGGCTAATTATTGGTTTCCGCTGAAATTATGATTGAATATTTTCTACATAATCTAAATAGGGTGATTGTAATAGTTCGAATGTCAAATGTTAGGAATAAATCTCAACATTTAAATTTGAATTAAAAAAAACAATTTTAAAAGTGGTCTAAATAAATTTAAATACAATTTAAACTGATACAAAAAAATCTCTCATTTAAATAACAAATATGAATTTTTTATTTCCTATTATTTGTATTATTTCTGTTTTAAAATAAATTTTTAATTTAAATTTTTATTTACATATTTTAACTTTTTATAGATCCTTTTTTAATAGAATTAATAGATGCCAACTGAACATTTCGTGTAATCTGCGAACAATTTAGTTTAACATTACAATTTATATAATAAAACTTTTTTCAAATCAAAATTGAACAGAAAAGAACTAGTTGCTATTGCCACGGAATTGTGTTTTAATATTGGGTAAATGTTGAGTAATTTCACATTTAGAAAATCTTTTTAAATGCAATAAAAGTGATCAAAGGTCAAATCGAGACTGGTTTCTCAAGAATATTCTTTTCATTGATGATTTCCCCGAAATTTCACCGGATTTGAATAATTATGGGCATGTCTCTGCATGTCCATAATATACTTGTTCCTGAAATTCAGCTCCATGTTCCATATTCAGCTTGGGATGTTGGCATGAAAATCTCAGTAACGCAATATCGAAACTAAATTGTTTATCTCCAAAATGATATAATACAAATAAAATAATAAAGTTTTTATAATTAAAATACTGATCTTCTGAGGATTATAATTGAGGGGTCAAATGGATACATTGTACTCTGACTCCAGTAGTGGGAGCATTGAATATAAATTTAAAATTTTCATAGATAATATTACTGAATCTTAAAATATTGTTTTGTCTAAAATTAAGACAATATTATTATTTAGACTCTAACTTATATACATACTATAACTTATATACATACATGTAGACTTCTAAAAATCAGAGCTCATTACTTAACTAGAACTTTTTAGAACAATCATCTTTTGCTGAAAATCTTTCCTTATTTTCTTCTCAATGAAAACCTTGTTAATCTCACTAGAGTAAGCCCTGGAAAAGTAAAATATGCGTTGGAGAAAAGATTCTGATAAAGAAATATTAATATGAATTTATTAAAAATATATTGTTTATGAAAGTTTAAAAGGTTCGTATCATATTTTATCTATAAATTAAAATTTTTACTTTATGATTTCAGTAACACAATTTATTCCTAATAAATTTAATCTAGAGTTTTAATTTTTATTTTATTGTACATTGTGCGATCTCAATTGTTTTATCCCAATCGGTTTTCGTCTCATTTATTAAGATCTCATTCAATCCATTTGAACTTTATTTTTGAAAGGTTAGTCAACAAAATAAGAATAATCAAAATGGAATTAAAAGAGAAGATGACTGGAATTGGAGCATCAAAAATTAAGCAGTAATAAAAACGGTAGACGTGAAGGGATTTATTGCAAAGTGTATAGAATGGGTTGAAAATATAAAACACATAAAAGTATGACTAAATAATTAATTAAATAAAAATATTGAACCGAGCTTTATTTTTTGAGACTAATTTGTCAAAAAGGAAGACTAAATATATTTTCTAAATATATCTTACAGTATACAAAGTAAAAATAGACACCAATTATTTATACAACAATTACAACAAATATTTACAAGGAATACACTAACTTATCAATTTTACCAAACTTCGATTTTATATAAAACCAAAAGTGTATTTATTTTCAATTCTTCTTAAGAGTAATTTATTACAAGTAGTTATTATAGTATTTGAATAAGAAAAATTATTTTAATATTTATTTACAGATTTATAATATTGTAACATACACCCATGAGATGGAAATTATTGGTCACTCTGATGAGCTTAACAATTTCTTAGAAATTATACGCATTCTTAAACCTCACATCCCTTCTCTATTATGATACATAAAGCAGGGCCGTGTAAAGTGGGAGGCGAAAGGAGCGCCCACCGCGGGTGACAAAATCGTTACAACACCGGAATGGCGCAAATTGATAAAAGTTGTTAAATATAAAGGGATATTTATTCCGAACCAATATACAATACGAATTTTTAGAAAGTCTGTAAAAATATATATATACTTATTCCTTAAAAGATAACGTCAATCGAAGTAAGATCTGATGGTCAGGATGACTTTTCAACTGGACTTCGTTGATTATACATAATTATTTTTTATTCTATAAAATATTATTTAAAAATGGTATACTTATTTAAAATGTACTTATCTTAATATGTATTTAATATGTATCTTTATATGTATTTAATATGTACTTATCATTTAAAATCCTCAACTACTTCTTCGACATTCCTTTTTATAGAAATTTTATATATGCATTGTTGCAGTTATAATTAATATTGTTCATATTTCTTAATATGATTTGTAATTTGCATTAGTATATTAAAATAAATTATAATAAAATAAATATTTTAATTTCTGGTGTTTAAATAATGTGTATTTTAACTATTATTTAAATTTTTAAATTTTTAATTGAGAAATATGCCCGAATTAGAAAAACTTAACAAGTCAGAGTCAGCATTGGATATAGATAATGAAACGTCAGAAGTCTGTTATTCAAATTCATTTTTATTATATTTAACCATTAATTTAGAAGGAAAATTTTGTTAAACCTATTTCCGTAAGTAAAGTTAATATTTACTCTTAAATTTATATGAAATATTATTGTTTGATATTCAAATTTGAATATAAATTTCATTGAAGTAATCTTTACATGCTATATTTAGAAAATAATAATTAGTTAGTTTTCTATAATGGTTTATGATTTATTTGTAATGGTGTATGGTATTTTTTATTTTCATTCTTATTTCCGTATTTAGTCTCCTGTCTTTTCTGAACTTCACAAGTCATATTTAATTGCTTTTGTGGATTGTAATTTTCAGAAAGTAAATAACTTATTATCAAAAGATCCATCGCTTGTTGATATGAAAAATCCATTTGACGGTGTATGTTTATTTTTATTTTCATTTTTTCTTCATGATTATATTGTAATTTTCAATTACAGAATGTAAGTTTATTTTATTTGAAAAGTAATCATAATAATGATACCTAAAAGACTGCATTACATTTTGCATGCAAATTCAATGAAACTAGCCTCATTCGAGCATTGGTAGGTAATTACAAAGCAGATGTTAACGCGAGGAATCATGTATTTTTAATAGATTTTGAGTTAATTATTTAACCGATATGTTTTAGAGTGTAAGTAATTTTAAATAGAAATGAACAGCTTTGGAAGTATTTTTTTATATCTTTGTAGGGTAAGACACCTTTGCATTATTGTGCTGAATTTTCCACAGATGAAGCCGCTCGGGTTTTAGTAGGCGTCTATAGTAAGCTTATCGATCATCTATCAGTAATATCAGCAGCAAATGCATTTAGACGCCAAAAAAGATATTCGAGATTACAACGGAAAATTACCAATCGATTGGGTAAAACCAAATCAAATGGAATCTATGGGAAGTGAGTTAGAAATTTGTCAAATGGTTTAGAAATCAAAAATTAAACAAAACTTTAGAAATTGTCGGTGCGCAACAGCAAGAAATTCTGAAAGAGGAGAAAGGTAAACTTTTATAATAGATAATTAATTTCACGCTGTTTATTTATTGTTTGCTTTATTTATTTAGTATTTACACAAAGTAAGATCTAAAGTAACAAAGAGCTTTGCTTATTGATTAATTTTATTACTAATAAAAGTAACACAGACTCACATGTTCACACACCAACATTTCTAACGATTTTAATTGGTTGACATTTGTCTGTTGTTATGTGGATATAATTTGTTACATTATTGTTAATATTATCATTATTATTAAGATTTATCAAAATTGAACATTGGCAGAAGTAAAAACTTGTTTTGTTTTAATCAATGTTTCAGTTTGAATTACCGGTTTTTGTTTTTCGCGCGATTTTGCGTTTGGTGAGAATTTTTTCCAATCAATTTTATTAAATTTATTAGAAAATGATATAATCGGATTTGATTGGTTGGTTAAATAATTGGTGATCTATTTATAGACTGAGATTTCTGAAAGCAATTAATGTGACTTTGGAATTGATTTTGGTGCATCTCTCGGTAGTTTATGAGTGAAGGGCTCACAAATTAGGTAACTGGGTGAATTGGAGACAAGGGGATCCATTAGAGATATCCCGTGCTCAAAGGGACAGGGGCTTGCATAAATGAGCATTATAAAGAGGGACAAAGTTACTAAGGAATTCTCAAAACCTAATTTTATTTTTCACACTCTTCACTTTACATAAAACCGATTTATTAGCCAATCAGCAACTTTTAACGCTTCATCTTAACGATCTATCTTATCGGGGGGAATCAACACTCATTTAACATTACATATTATTTCTATGAAACTTCTAAATCTGAAAGATTTATTTTTCTTCCATTATTAGTTGTAAATAAATAAATATAATATAAATAAATTTAAAAAGAAATAAGTAAAAAATAAATATAAAATGAAATTAATAATTAACAAAAAAATATTTCAGTAAATTTAAATAAAAATAAATAATTAAATAAAGTTAAATACAAATAAGTGAAAAATAAAAACTAAATAATTAAAAAATAATAACTGAAAAAATATATTCAATAAATTTAAATACAAATAAGTAAAAAATTAAATTAATAATTAATAAAAATATAGTCCAGTAAATTTAAATAAAAATAAATAACTAAATAACTATAAAATTAATATTAATACAATTTAAATGAATATAAATAATAATAAAAATAATTTATTAAATAAATTAAAAAATATATTATTCAATAAATTAAAATAACAACTAAATATTAATTAAAATAAAATAATAAAAATGATGTATTAAATAAATTAAAAAATATATAATTAAATTAATTTAAATAAATAATAAATTAATATTAATAAAAATAAAATGATTATGAAAATATAAATACAAATAGGTAAAAATTAATTATTAATTGAACTATTTTGACCTTATTACAGCTGACGATATATTGATAGATACATCCGCAACCACTCAGATACGTTTCCTATAATACACCAATCACCACTCAGATACATATTCTACAGTAGCGGTTAGCGTGTACACCAATTGATCTCATTATTATTATTGATTTAATAATATAATTGATATAATATATTGATTAATATATATTATTGATTTAATAATATAATATATTAATTTATTATTGATTAATATATATTATTGATCTAATAATATAATTGACATTGATTTATATAATGATATATTTGTTGATCTCCCCCTAGCCTACATTTACGATTGCTTAAACATTAACAGCAGTACCGTCACGGTGAAAGTGGTGTGGTACAAATAAAGTGAAGATGCTAAATTAGGTCATCACTACATAAAAATAAAATTCAGTTAATCTGTGCTTGCTTCACATTTAAATATTGATAAATTCCATGTGCTGTTTCAGTATGCACTCTTTGTGCTGTGCATATTGATTTTATCTATATTACTTGAATATTTCGATAATGACAACATTGTTTGTTCTGTCGTAATTTTGTGCCAGTCACAACCGATGGCATCGGAAATTATTTGGTAATTCATATAAAATAATCGATGCAGATTTATATAAAAATAATTGATTAATAATTCTTATTAAAAAATCAATAACGTTTTTGCGTTCATTTTACAAAATTCACATTAAAATTGGTAGGGAAACGCTAATTGAAACGGTATATTGCGTTGCTTGTCAAATTCTCTCGAATCATTTGCTCAGAATGAAAGGTGCATCAGTTTAGTTGTAGATGGATTTGTCGGTGGCCTCTGGATAGTTCTAGCTTAATATTATTAAATGGGTCACCTCAAGTTAACTTATATAACAAGTAGGTGAAGTCATCTTAAAACAGTCCCGTCAGAGCAGTATTTATATATAAGTAGGTCATATAGTTTTATATATAAGTAGGTCATATATAGTTTCATATATTTATGTAGGTCATATATAATTTATTTATAGATAATTAGGTCATATAATGTCATAGATAAACAAGTAAGTTATATAATGTAATATATAAATTAGTAGGTCACGCACGTGCACTGTAAAAACATTGTATCTCCTAAAACACAAATAATTTTTCTGTTTATATTTATAATGGACTGGGGTGGAATTTATCAGTTATTTTGAATTTCAAACTAATTCCAACAAAGTGAAAATCATTGAAGTCACCATCTGCATATTTATATCACACGGAAATATATTCACTGACCAAATGGCAACATATAGAAAGGCATAGAAATAAATGATTAATGAAATACTAGCCAATAAGGAGGAAATATCAATATCTAGTGATTGAAAATACCAAAACCTTTAAATAATCTAATTAGACATATATTTTGCTATTTATGACAAACCAGTAAAGAGTTAAAAGGTAAATAAAATCACTGAAATAAATTAATGAATTTTATAATTTTACCAGCACACCTGGAAAGACTTAACAATTTGTATGGCATAAAAAGTGTATGTAATGTAATTCCTTTTATCGTTGCACAACTCTTCAAAATAAAGAAAGAAAACAAAATCTCTAGACATTGACAAAATTTGATAAATTGGAATTACAAATCTTTAATACATTTTAGAAACTTTTGAAATTATACACCAAACACCACTCAGATACGTTTCCTTTAATATTAGAAAAAATCAATAATCTTACATTATAGAAACATTCATACTTACTTTGATTTCACGCTGATGTTCTCATTGATACGCCTTAGACTATAGAAATCTAAAAACTGGTAGAAACATTAAATGCTGCACACAAACAAAACACATACTAAAAAACAGATGCAAACTTTCGATATATAGAAATGTGCCACTGAGTTACGTTTCTATAAGAATCTAGGTTAAATTGTGATGAAAATAACGAAATATCGTGAGTTAAAATTAGAATCTCTGATATTTGTTTTAGAAATACATTTTGACTATAGATTTAATTATTTAATTATAATTAGAAATTGATCTGACTTACATTATAGCAAAATAATTACAAAATTATAAAATAAAATTCATAAAATAAGCTGAAAATTAATTAAAAATAATTTATAATAGAAATGTTGACTAACAACAATAATTAAGCACTTGAATAATGATCTCATATCTAATTGGATCAAAATTCAAGTCTTAAAATTAAACATTTTACCTGAAAGTCATTTCTAAAATGGCTAAAATTACTTTCTAGACAATGAAATTCATTAAATTTGCGAGTCAATTTAATATGACCAATTTATATACACGCTAACCGCTACTATAGAATATGTATCTCAGTGGTGATTGGTGTATAAACAAAAAAGTTCTTAAAAACCTTTGCAATTTCAAATATTTTCTAAACTTCCCAAATCACATCAATGAAAGTCTCGCAGGTCCCAGGTTAAGAATGACTGGTCGGACAAATGTTTGCGAGTTATTTACTAAGATGGCATTATTTAATATGAATTTTCCTCTAATTGCCTTGAAATTGTTTTTGAAACATTCAATTTTTTTAGGGCTAAGTTCAAAAATAAAACAATTTGGTAGCTTTTTAACACACGATAGCAATGTGAAGCATCACAGAGGTGGCGGTGGTGGAGATCACCAGAGGATGATGCAGAACAGCTTATCGAGTGACACAATTTCTAGAATGAATCACCTTTCTGTATCTAATTTAGAAATCGATAAAGCTATGAAAAGATCGTTGGGATCAAAAAGTGATAAAGCCAGTAATAAAGTTGGTTTTAGATTCCGTTGAAAAATCGATATTTAATAATTCCACATTTGCAGTATGCCATTCCCGGATCAAGGGGATCGTTTTCGGGAAATTTTAATTGATTGATTCTACTCCCGCTCGATTCGTTGTGCTCAATCGATATAGCTGTTTGAATCTCTTGTTTTGTATTTTTATTGAACATTTTCATTATTTAATCAGCCAATCAACGGCATTAGTTTCTAGTTGCCTCATTTTATTGGTTAATTATTTTTTGATATGCTTATCGTTAAGGTTAAAGTAATAGTTGAGTGAAAAATTTTTTTCTGGGTTATAGTTGCTATGAATATATTACATAGTTACCGTTATTGTGGTGATGTTGTGAATAGTTGCTGTTGCTATGGGTTATATATTTATAAACTTTTGTTGCTATGGAGATATACTAATTCACGGTTGCTATTGATACGATTCCTGTTGCTACGGAGATATTATACTGAATCACGGTCGCTATGGAGATATATATATATATATATATATATTCATAGTTTTAGGTTATTATCACATTAACTTAGTAACCAATCGGTTTCATATAATAATAGTAAAAATCGATTTGATGGCGAATTTTTTCATGTATATGGTCATTGTCTGTCCCATCTATATATTCACACTAGGTTATTAGTTTCTGTGTAGTTTTTATTTTTTATAACCTACCAATTGATGGCATTTATTGATAATGAATTCTCCATTACCTGACAACTGTTGAAATATGTATTTAGGAAATAATCCCATCTTTCGGGTTTCCGACGTCCTTGCCCCTTAATCTGGATAATGCGCTTGTACTTCTTAATTATTATTGGCATTTAATTGCATGTATTGATTTTCTTCGGTAACTTCTCATTTCCACGTATAATTCACTGAGCACCAGAAAAATTTATCATCGATTCCAATTAATTTTACGCATTTAATAATTATTTTTGTTTTATTATTTAGATACCGACAACAATACCTTTTACAAAATTTATGAATATTTGAAGTTTTAGAGAATTCTTGATAAAATTTTATCTATTTTCAATGTTATTATTTTATTGTGATTCAATAAAAGGAGCAAGCCCAGAATAACCACCTACTTAAAACGGAAATTGTCAATCACATCATTTTGAGAAGTATACAAATTTAATCATGATAAAGTTTACAGAAAAAAATAACTCATTGTTCAAAATTGAATTTTAGTTAAAATATCTCGTGGTAAAACTTCTTGAGATTGTAGATATTCTATTGCTCGTTACTCACCAATAAACACTGGATACAATAGGTCAAACAATTGTGATAAAATAACGTCACGTGTCAGTACTCTATAGCGTTAAAATATTACAAAACTTTACCGGTATTATTTCCCCTAGTTCGGTCAATAAATCTTTTTTATTATCTATTCAAATTGCCCACTAACAAATATTACATGCTATCACTATAAACGGCCCTGAAACGCTTTCACGTGACTCGGTAGGGTTTTAAAATTTTCGTTACTTAATTTATACATCTCCATGATTATTTACACTTAATGCCATATTTATCTATAGTTATAGTTGCAATGAGCAATTTTTGGCTTCAATTACTGTTGCTATAAAACAGGTCCATAGGTTCTGAAACATTCTGGCCCTACCTGGTGCCAAAACTGTATTTTATAATGATCAAGTTTGTCGTCCCTGTGAAATTTCTGAAAAACAGATGTTTGCAAATTTTGAAGGAACAACCTCAAATAATTACCATGAATATCTGACAGCGGTTGAATGCGAATTGAGGTGGTGTGTATGGCATCCTGTATGAAATTGGCATCCAGGTTCTTCCCAAATTTCCTTCCTTTTCAGCCAAACCTTTAAATTTTTGATGGTGACTATATCATTACATTTTTCTGAGACAAAGAGTGAGTCCGACCGATTGAAAATTTCCAGAGAAACGACTTTCAAATAGATGATATTTGGAACGTGTCGTCAAAAATCATTGATGTTGAAATCTCTTGGGATAAAAAGGTTATTAGTTGAATGGATAACGCTAAAAAGTCTGCAAATAAATCCCATCTACTATAGCAACTTCGTGGACATATTTAGACGCAATCGACGAAAGTCACGTGGTCACTCTCGATCACTTTCGAAGACAATGCTCCAATCTACCAGTGTGTAAATAATGGCTGTGATTAAGAAAAATGGATTTGTTCCCTTATGTCACCTCCCTACAGCTCCGATTCTGGTCTAGCGACTTTTTCTTGTTTAAGCATATGAAGAAACATTTAGAATGGAAAATCTACTTAATTGCTGCAGATTTTCTACAGAATGTGAAACTTTTCTTGAAAAATCAAAACCCTATTTTTTATTCTAGAACACTGTTATGAAACTCATGCATCACTGGAGGAATTGTGTGGATCGCGTGACTTTTATATTGAAAAATAAAGGTTTTATACCGTTGTTATTCTAATGTTAAAATATACTGTTCCTATTGGTTTCCTTTGCACCTAGTCCGGGTACGTATTGAAAGCACCACGTACATCTTTGATATAAATGTTGTACAGAGGAAAAAGTAAAATATTATGATTTAATAAACATTTCAAGACTGCTGATTTTCTCATAGTGCTAGACTTATGAAAATAGAAGGATTTATAGCAGGGCAACATTTACATTGCATGAAAATGAATATTCATGGATTGATAAAAATGTATTTGTATTGAAGCCGAAGCGAAAATAATTTTTTAGTAATATCTCACGCTTCGGTTAGATCATCATTATAATACAAATGAAGAGTCGTTAGAAATTCAACGTCATTAATTTTTAACTGATAAAATTCTTCATCTTGGTCCGGGATATTATTTTCTGCCAGAGTTTTATCCATGTCTAAAACGACTTCATTGTGTTTCCAGGTGTAAGAACCGCAGTGGGAATTGTACAGCAAATATCTTTCCATTATATCACTAATTGTGTCTTCAGAGCACACCTGAATATAAAGTATTTTAATTAACTTCATTGCAAAATAATAAATAAGTCAAAGTAGTATATCCTTGTTTAAGAATAATTTCTAGTCGAAACTAAATGAAGCAGAATAAATCTTGTTTTTATTTTCTTGTAAATAGTGAAGACCAGTGGTATTTTTAACTATAGGCCCGTAGGCGTGGGTTGCCCTGTCACGGAAAAATAATAACAAATTATGGTCTTGCTTGACAAATAATACAGGTTCATAATACATGAAAACAAATAAGTTAGAGTAATCACATGAATATTAGAATGGGTATCATTGTAGTGTTCCGTCTTGAGATTCTTCGCGCTCCCGCTCCAATGGAACAAAATCTACATTCACCACTGGTGGAAGCTTCTTGGTTTTTTAAATAAAATGCAGTAAATTTTAAAATTGTAAGAAATAGAAAGAGATCTCAGGAACGAGGAATTTATTTCTTTTCTTTAGATATTTTCTTGATTGCATTTGCTAGAATATTTTAGAAATGAAAATGTTTTCAAAAAGAGGGCTGGGATTGAAATATTAGGGTCTTCGTACAGTTTGTGATTTAAAATGGCCTTAACTCGAGAGTGAGCCACTAGTAAATTCTTATCACCTGAATGGAAAACTTATTGCATTTCACAAATTAACATATATTGAATGACTTATTTGTTGCAATTTTCGGTGAAATGTGAAATTAATAATTATCGATTTAGCTTCAAAACTTTTCTTAGTTGATAAAATTAACAAATTTCAAACAATATAAACTTTAATTGATCTGCAAAATTGATTACTAATTTATAACGACAAAAAAATGATTCAATATGGTATTCACCAGTAAAGGTGTGACAAATAAAGCACATTGTCCGCTTTTATTGTCGGCGTCGTTTTTGCAGTTTCTTTATTGGGGTAAACCAATATTAGAACAGTGACTTGAATTGACAACTAGGAATTCACAAATACCAAACTACTTATTCTGGTTCTTAATACTCGGTAAAGTTGGTCTAGTTGACTTTTTGGTTTTAACTTAAATTTAATTGATACTCGCGATTATTAGCTATCATATTTTGCATTAAATTTGTATTAAATTCTGTTTTCTTCAATAATTTTGTAATTCGCTTTGTCTTAACTCTTGCATTTTGTTTTAATTCTGTTTTATCTTTCGTCTTTTTCTTTTTAAAACTGTGTCCCTTAATCCAAATTGTTTTACTTTTATAGTTTGCCATCTAATGACATCATCAGATAATTATTTATATTTCCAGCACATTTTCTTTGATCACCCGTAATTTCTCTATTTCCTTTGACAGATGTCAAGATGTACAATTTTAAGAGATGTTACTTTTCGACTTCCATGGTGATCCATTTGTTATCTCGGACAAGCTATAGAGATAAGGCGATTCAATTTTTCAATTTATTTTTTGCTTTTCGTTTGTAAATAGTACATATTAATTAAAAAAACCATCTCGCGTTTCATTGTTTAATTTTATTGATTTGTTATTTCGGCAGGGGTTCGTTAAATAATGTAAAAAAACTTTTATGACCAATCCAACGAAATTCCTTATTTCGAAAAGATATTTCCATCAGTTAAATTGCCAGATTGTAAGCACTTCCACGAATTTAATCGAGAAATTCTGTCTCGTAAGTCGGAACAAGAGTACGAAGATATCGATTGCAACAATTAGTAAAGAATATTTGTAGCGATTAATTAATTAATTTATATTTCAACCGACCAAACAACAAACAGTTTATTTCCAACTATTAAAAAAACTTTGAATGAGATGAAACGATTTCAATTAGCCGTTTTTAAATGTAATAAATTCTGAATAAATAAGTTTAAACATTTTTGATAAAAGAAATTTCTTGGCGTTAGCATTGGCATCATTGACGGGTGTCCTTGATAAGATACTAGCTGAGCTACTCGGCGCTATTTGCGGGGGGGGGGGGGGAATATTACAAAAGGTCCCGTGCAGTGATGTTAAACTAACAAAGAAAAAGATAATTACATGAAAATTTCTATATTTCATTTCTGTACAAAAATCACAATCCCACCATACCTCACTCTATTCAGCCATACAATAGCTCATCCACCCATACCATACCGTCCAGATATACCGAACAGAGAGAATGAAATAATAAAGAGACAAAAAAAAAAGAAAAACAATAATAAACGTTCCAAAAATTGTCTAAAAAGCGAATTTTTATGTTATTTTTTGAATAAAAATTTTGACATTTTGTTAGAATTAGAAGTTCATTTGGTCTTCTACGTTTTAACTTGATAGACTGAATACAATTGTCTACCTTTTACCCATCATTTGAAGTATATATATATATATAACCGGACATACAAATACACATACTTTCACTTTTATATATTAGATGTATTTGAATGATTTCTCAATTTGAAATTATTGATTTTATAACTGTTATTTTTGAAATGAAATAATATGTTTATTTTCATTTGGCCAATAAATTAAATTAAAAAATTAATTCTTAAGTAAATCAAAATATTTTAATTAGAATTAATATTTATTTATTTTAGTTTTCATCGATTTTTAGTAGGAGTACAAAATTCGATAATAATCAAATTTAAAAACTTTATATTTATTAAAATTTTCATAATTACATAAATGATTTTATCAACTGAAAATCCAATATATGAAAATAAAATAATTTAATATAATCAAAATAATTCTGATTAATTAATCAAATTAAGTTTCATACTTCCAAGACATGCCTTTCTTTTGTGAGAGTATTTACCAATAAAATTTTTCGAGTTTTATTGGATAATTTCCCAATTATGTTAGAAACATCCTTCCACCATGGGCGACCGTAATCATTGGTCCAGTCTGTGGTGGGATATGGTGGAGGGATATGGACAAATCTCCCATATGGTGTGTAATACAATTTACAATTGGTTACTGGATCTATGTATTGTCGAATGTCTTTTGTTCGATGGTCAAACCAATGAGATATATCAGTGCCACCGGCCTCCAATATTGGTTTAATTAAAACATCGCCTAAAATATGTATATTAAATCAGAGCAATTATAAAATAATACCTTTGAATTTTTCACATATCGATGTTAAGTTATAAACATCCCCTAAAAATGAAACCCAAAGGTCATCAATGTTATTGTGAAGACCAATTTGATTTTGAGTAAAATACTTAAATTTCATTTTTGAGAGATATTTAAAATTATTTATTTCAAATTTACACTATAACAGTTGCTATAACTACGCTGTTTTAAACGCATTTGCAATTATTTTAATTAATTTCATTTTGCAAGCAATAAACTAATTTAATAGAAAATTATTATAATAAAAATCTATTTTTATCGTAATATGTAGAAGTCCAATTAAATTTTAAGAAGAAAACGTAAATTGTGACTACATAAAATAATGGCAAAAAATTGTTTTTTTATGCAACTTTAATAGTGTTTACGTTCAAGAGAAAGGAAATAATATATAAATTAATAAAAATTCATGAAAATGGGGCACAGATGACAATACTAAACTCTCATCTGTCTTAGCTAATCTTGTTAGTTTCGCCATTGAGTATTTTTTTTAATAAATGATTATTTTCAATTCACTATGGTACAATAGACATATTTATGAAAAAACTAACAATTATATTGACGAATTTTTGGCACAGCTCTTTTTAAATGATCACATTTACATCTGTACTTAAACGACAAAATAATAATCGATAAATTGCTTTAATTAATAATAAAGATTGTTATAATTAATAAAAGTTTCTTATTTTTATATCTGTTCTTTTCCAATAAAAATTTTGATCTCTTTCTTCTTTATTTTGCAACAACACTTTGACCAATTGTGCTCTTTTTCTTTCACTAGGTTCTAAAATTACTTGTTGAAGATTTTCGATGAATTTGTCTTCGAGGTCTTCGTCTTTCGGTCGATTAATATACAGATGTTTTTCTGTGGTTTTCTTGCTAAGATTTACTGATAGAACAATAAATGACTGTCTTGTGACTTTTTGATATTTTGAATCTGCTTTAGCTGCCGGTAATGGAATTTTGTTATCCATATAGTAGTCAATCCATAATTTCCAAAACGGGAAAAATTCATCGGGTTTTATGAATAAGTTCGGAATGTTCTAGCTTGCCACCATTAAGTTTCAACTTCACTTAGAAGGCATAAAGACGAATATCCAGAAGATAAAGGTGAATGTCCAGGAGATGATGGTGAATATCCAGTAAATGATGAATGTTCACGATATCATGGTGAATATCCAAGAGATAGTCTAAATCCCAGAAATGTTGCTGAATATCCAGGAAAGGTTGATGAATAAACAGGAGTTGAAGGTGAATATCTAAGGGATGATGGTGAATATCCAGGATATATATAAGTGAAAATATAAGAAATATTAGTGAAAATCCAGGATATGATGGTGAATATCCAGGAAATGTTTTTTCTTCAAAAAAATATCTTTTCAAATACTCTTATATTCACAATTTCTAGGATTCCAAAAATATTTAATTGAGGCTATACCAAAAAGTTTTAATTGAAAAATTATAGTAAATTAAGAAATACAATTAAACTTATTTTAAATTTAAAGTGTATTTTAATAAAGTAAAATCTAAGAATTTACAAAACTTCGAATATCAAATTTTAATTTTACACAAATTTTCATATTAAAAATTTTTTTTTAATTTTAACATATTTTTAATAAGCTTTTATTTGAATAAAACCACCAAGCGGCTGAAAGCACTAAAGTAGTTCAGGAATTAGCCAGAAACAATAGCTTGACATTCGCCATTTATTAATTTTTTTCCTAAACCAATTGTTAATATGACGTACCAACGGCGAGTGCCATAAGATGTTTTTGACCCGAAATTAGGAAAAAGCGCTTACAACAAATAAAACAATTACAAATTCAGAGTAATCAGGGTCAAGTAAAGATTAGAGCACTGGAAATTATGCTGAGACCCATGTCAACAAGGGGGAGATCAATGAATTTGTGATGCAACAGATTAAACTGTTAAACCGACAAACATTTTCCCAGCAAGATGTGATGAACTTCAAGCAATGGAAGGGGGTGCAATAGTTAAGCGGTGCAAGTCATATAAGCGGGAGCGCGTTAGGTACTTAACACGCAATGAAATACCAATCTTGGGACAATCCAATCGGGTTTTAGACATCATTGAAACATTAAATGTGTAAATAGAATAAAATATTTATTTTTGCCATTAACTATTTTAAACATTGAGTTGGACGAATTATAACCTCTGAACCACAAAACTGAAAACAATCGATTTTATTAATGTAATAATCTATATTAAAATATTAAAAATAATAATCGATAAATTGCTATAATTAATAAAAAAGACAAATCTAACATTTATATAAAAATCAAGTGAAACAAAAGTTTATTTATCAACTGTTTTACGTTTAGCTTCTCCTCTCTTAATGCTCTTATTTTTGAAAAACAATTTGCTTTTCTTTTTCTTCTTTTCTAATTCATTTTCTTTATCTAGTTTAATTTGTTTTAGTTTCTTAATTTTATATCTGTTCTTTTCCAATAAAAATTTGGATCTTTTTTCTTCTTTATTTTGCAACAACACCTTGACCAATTGTGCTCTTTTGCTTTCATTGGCATCCAAAACTATTTGCGGACGATTTTTCTGGAATTTGTCTTCGAGCTCTTCTTCTTTTGGTCGATTAATAAATGGAAGTTTTTCGATGATTTTCTTGCTGAGTTTGACTGGTGGAGCGACAAACGGCTGTCTGACGACTTTTCGATACTTTGAATCGGCTTTAGCTTCAGGTAATGGAATGTTGTTATCCCTATAGTAGTCGTTCCACAGTTTCCAATACGGGAACACTTCATCTGGTTTCATCAATAAGTTCTGAATGTTCTGGCATGCAGCCATTAGTTTCACTTTCACCCAGCAAGGCATGAAGACGATATCAGACATCATGATCGGTGCTTCGAATGTCGCCCTGAATGATCCAGGTCCGTATTTATCTTCAGTAAGAGCCTTTTTGATACATCCACGAACTCCCGCTGTGGTTTTTAGAAGAGAACCGGTATACTGAATGACTTCGAGCTCTGACGAGAACATATTCTTGATGAATGCGGTTTTTTGGAATATTTTCGCTGGCTTCTCCAAGTCTTTTTAATTTCTTTTGAATATCAACAGTGTCGTTCTTAGACAAAACAGAACCTAAGCCTGCAACCCGAAATTTTGACTAAAAAAAAATTAAATTAAATAAATAATTTAAAATTTTAAATAAATTTTTTAGCTTACCAGAAATATTTGTCCATTTTGTAATTTATAATTGAGAATTAAATTATAATTATAAATCAATTGATTGATTTAAAATAATTTTTTATTAAAAATAGACAAAGTAAAAATTATCAAAAATCATATAAAGGAAATTAAAACTAAACTAATAATGAAAAGGTATAAAAATAATTACATGTGGCTCGAAATTGATAAATGCAGCAAATCCTGTCTTGACAGGCACGACTGGAGCCAAAAACGCGACGTTGCAATATAACCCTTTCTGTTCTGAATATTTACGATACGTGTTCCTATCATTGTCAGCGACTCTGTAATTGAAATTATATTTCAAATTAATCACCGAATGACAATGAAAGTTACTTGAAAAAGTGACAAAATGATTGGATCCGTCGCCAACCAATCGACATACATAAAGGATCTTCGGTTTTCAAAACATTTTTAATTTCAAAATGTCTTGATAATTTGAAACTAGCTGTCAGCATAGCGAATGTTTCCTCTCCTGGAGAAAGGCCTCCAAGAATAACTGGACGGTTTGCGGTGAAATTTTCAAAAAATTGAATTGGCACTTCTGAACAGGGGTTAATTATAAATATTTCCTATAAATCTGATTACTTTTAACAGTAACACAAACGTAGGAGCCCGGTTTCAATCCTGTAACCTTGTATGCACCTTCCTTATCCAAATTCTCAAATACGGCCTGGTTTTTCTTTTCCTGTTCATTGTGATCTTCTTTCCAGGTTTCGAAGAAACTACCATTTGATGTTCCGCCGGTTTTCTGATCATATAACTGATCAAAAAGAGCTTTATGCTTGGCTTTTTTTTCTAATTTCTTTTCTCGTTTCGTTTTTGAATCCTTAAGCATTTTTTTCTTTTGAAATTCTGTTAATGCCGCCGTGTCAATAACTAATCCCTCGAAGAGATCAGTCGAATCTTTTTTCGGGATTTCCTTTTCATCATCCACTTCAGTTTCATCCTCCTCTTCCATTTGTGAATCTTCTTCATATTCCTCGTTATCACTTTCAGTTTCATCTTCATCTTCACACTGACCTTCGATATCTTCGTCTTCATCATTATCGATTTCATCAACATCTTCGTCTTCATCATCAATACCTTTTCCTTTCAATTTTCTTCTAGCTTCATCATCCTTTTTCAACAAAGTCAGCAGCATCTTCATCAGGATTCCAGGCACCGGTAACAAAAAAGTCAACTGATAATTTCTAATTAGTACTTAAGAAGCAATTTACAAAACAAAAATGTGGAAACCTTATCTCCCTTGCAGGACGACATCAAGAGCATCCATATTACATACGTAGTCTAGAAAGAATAGTTGCCACTATCTATCAGAAAAAGGTATTTACCATCATCATAAACGAGTCGCTCGTAATTGATCTTTTGATTCTCAATTTTCAGCTCATTTTGCAAATCTAAATTTCAAATTTATTACAACGATCTATATTATCCAAACAAAAAGAATTAATTCCATATTATACATAAATGATATATTCACGAAATCCTTTGCCCAACCTGCGTTACAACGTTATAATATCATGTAATGTTATAATAAATAAATTGATCTCATAATAAAATATAAATATTTTAAATCATTATTTATTTAATTTACAGATTAATTTTCTTTATTTAACATTTATGAAGGAAACTGTATACAAACAATTGGGATCAAGGCTTTTGGTGGGCTAATGATAAAAAAATTAAATCTGAATATTTTAGGAAAAAGGGAAATTAAGGTTGAACAGATTTTATGATATAAATTATTACCTTCAAATCCACTGACCAAATTTTGCGAGTCTTCTTTATTTGAATACAAGCATACTTTTTTAGAAGGTGTTTCCGCTGAATTATCAATTTTTTTAGGTAATTTACGCTTCCTCCCGGCACTATCATCTTCAATACTGTCCTCATCACAGGCCTCGCTATTACCATCTGAATCATCTTCCCCACTTGATTCTATATCCATAATAAGGCTGCTTTTAGGAACAGAAGGAACATTATCATCAATTTTAATTTCGCTATTTTCTTGTTCATTTGCATCACCGATGACGTTTAAAATATGAAATCCATCCGAATCTTTGAGTACTCCTCCATATCCACTCATCGGGGCATATGCTTTACGCTCTTTAACTGCTAATGGTTGTCTTTTCTTTGGTAATTTGCTTTCTTGCATAGGAGTTGGACATGGTTCGTTTAATGGGATGACTGAATCAATTTGCAAATCATCCACGCCCATCAAATGCATTCGAGGAATTGTAGAAATCATAGCACATCCTCTAACATAACCATAAAATTTAATTTCGTGATATTCATTGCTTTTTTCCCCAATGTTTTTATCATTCAGGTGCTTTTTGGTTACATTTTCTATCCTATCCGCCACAATATATGGATGATTTGATCTCCATTCATTTGGACGTGGATTTTTTTGACCAATTAATCGCGCCAAATTTTTAACTTCTTCAATCTTATATTCACAATTTCCAGGATTCCTAAAAGATTTAATTGTAGTTAGACGAAACGGCAATGCGTGGATTTCGTCTTGAATTCTCTTAGTGATCATTTTAATATTTGTTTTCAAGTTTTTATCGTTTCTAGGAAATTCATCCAAATGAGTGAAAATAAGTTTAACACGAGGAACTCCATGTGTTATAAGTAATTCAATAAATTCCAAAGTTTCGGTCTGCAAACCTTGTTTAACGTTAACCATTAACAAGATCATGTCAGCAGTTTTAGCCAAATCAATTTGAGAATTTAAGTCATTCGGACATTCAATAAATGTTACCCGTTTAGTTTTACTTGTGACGACAGTAACTGGACCTTGGATATTGATTCTATTACCAGTATAATGACGCATTAAAGTCCTTAATAATGAAGATTTCCCACTATTTTGAGGACCAGCCAAAACAATTAATTGTGGAGCATCTAAATACAATTCGGACAATGATTGAAAAGTATGCTTAGAAGTTTGTCGATCAACAACTAATGACACTTTCTTTTTGGCTTTAGCAACATTTTGAATCGCAAAGGCCTTGGCATTAACTTTATTTACTTTCTTTTTAGTTTTAACGAATGACTGGCCACGGGAATCAATGTAATCAACTTTATTATTTCCATTTAATTTTGTCTTGTTATTTTCACGAAACTTTCTTCCAGATCTTGAATTTAAATGTCTTTTGTTAGCTTGTTCTAAATCATTCATTTATTATTATAATTATATTGGTGATTTATAATTATAGTAAACTCACGTAAGAAAAAGAATTGATATTATTTAAACAAATAGTCAATTGGAAAGTCTTGATCAATAAGCCAAAAATATATGCAAATTAATAAATTAAATAACTTTAAATAACTTAATAAAAAATTATTTTAAAATTACAATAAATTAAGAAATAGATTTAAATTTATTTTAAATTTAAAGTGTATTATAAAAAAAATAAAATCGAAGAACTTACAAAATTTTTGACTGTTGTCTGTTAAATTAATTAATTAATAAAAAATTTTTTGAATTATTAATTTAAAATAAAATGTTAAAACATTTTTTTAAAAAATAATATTGTATTATGTAATTTTAATTATGATTTTTAAAAAATGAAATGCTTTTAATAAATTTGTTAAAAACCCTTAATTTATACAGTTATTATATCCCACCTGATGATGACAGGAAAACTGTCGAAATATATCGTGAAAAGAATGTTTGATTGGTGTTTTCCTATAATTAAATCATTGCCATGTATGTTTAACTATTTAGATAATTTATAATGTCAAATTTTAATTTTACTCAAATTTTTCAGACTTTAAAATAATATCGAAATTATGTTTTAATTTTAACAAATCTTTCAACAAGCTAGTGGTTAGATAAACCCTCCTAGTGACTGAGACACCACAAGTAGTTCCGGAATTTACTCACCTGGTTCTAAATATGACGTGCCAACGGCGAGCAAATATGAGGTCCAGTTGCCTTTGTTGATTGATCGAAACGCGTAGGTCGATACTGACTGTTTGAGCTAACCAACAAAAACCTATATAAAACCGAGATCTTGGTAAATTATATACCACTTTTTCGATTTTTGTAAAGTTTAATTCTTTACTAATTCTAAAAAACTACTATATTTTTCTTTAAGAAACTTAATTTTCTTGCTAACATTCAAATTATATAACATTTGCCATTAGAAGCTATTAAAACATCTTCTAAATTATTTTTTAAATCCGGTTCAAAAGTTAACGACATAATTTCAAGTATTTATTATATGACATATTGTATGATTTTAAACAAATTTTCCGCGTTGAATAAAATATTTTCAAAACCATTTATCAAAATATTTCAATATTTAAAACATATTTATTTAAAAATTTTTCATTAATAAAACTTCTTTATTTAAAAAGCTATTTTAATTTTTAATTCAAAAATTTCAACTTAAAAAATCCAATTTAAAAATTATTTAAAAGTTATTTTAATAGTTAATTATTTACAATTTAAAATTATTTCGATAAATCATTGAAATATTTAACTCTCAGCTGAAACACCTCACATTTGCAACCTATTTGGAATTTATTAATGTTTTATTACTCGTACGATTCGGTAAGACTTCGTTTTAATTGTTGGGTCGTAGGGGTGTGTCTTTTTAATTTTAAATGTTTTTTATGGGAATTTATAAATTTTGAATCGACTTCTTCCTAACGCCCTCGTGATTATTGTACTTTAGACCATCTGTATATCCATAGTGATAGCCATGCTGGTGATGTACACAATGGTTGAAAATCAACAAGCAGGTGAGCTCTATTGCTAAAACTACTTCTCATTGTATTTTCCATTCGGGTTCTGGACTGCCGATAGAAAACCTTACGTCATTATTTATTATATATTTCTTTCTTAGATTATTGTTGTTGATTTATGTAATTATGTAATTATAGTGAGGAGCACTAGCTATTTTCTAATGTTATCGTCAAAAATTTGCACAGGGGTCCGCTCTTATTTTCCTATAAATAAATGTTACTATGTATTTTCCGTGAAATTTATGAATATTTAACTTATCTTCCAAAAAATTTGAGCAGGGATCCGCCTTTATTTTCAAGTTAATAAATGTTTCTTATACTTTCTTTAATGCTTGCTGATGTTTGATCTATTCTTCAAAAGATTTTAGCAGGGATCTGCCTGTATTTCTAATTCTATGTTCCACTATAAATATTTACGGCGACGATCAATCCGTATGAATCTAAAAAGCCAGCCGTTCTACTCGCAAGAGGAGCAACTAGTGTCCCTTAAGCTGTGACCTACTGGATCCCAGCTACACTGTAACTATTTTTCATAAGTAATAAATATAACAATTGAATCCAATAAAATTTATTATTCAAAACTTAAAAACTGACAATTAAATAATTAAAACGAACAAAGAAAAATTAACTACAAACTAAATTGAATTTAAAATTTATTAGCTTAAAACATTACATAAAAATTACACATTAAAAGAAAATTACCAAATCCAATACCACGATGGCATAAAATCGAAAACTGAGAGCATGTGTTTACCGGCTGAAACAATATTTACACTACCTGAAATAACAAGTCTTCACTGCCTAAACAAGTATATCCAACTGAATTTATAATCAGTATTTATACTGATTTTGACTGTGCCTACATGCATTCTCTGTCACTAGATCCAATCGGAATGCAGTAACATTTGAATTACTTTTGCATGCACGCATGAGTGTGTGTAACTATTTATTTTTAATTTAATTGATTTAATTAATTGATTTATTTAATTTTTATTAATTTCAACAATTTAATTTTGTATATTTTATAATTTACATAATGTTAACTAATTTTATTTTAATTTTATTTTTTTAACATTTTAATTTTATAAATTTTATAATTTACATAATTTCAACTAATTTTATTTTATTATTTTATCAGTTCTATTGGAATTTCTTTAGTTTCAATTTTTAAATGTATTTAGTTCTTTATTTTATTTCATTTAATTTTTAAATAAATTTTTCGTGTTCCTTTTCTTAAAGGATGTCACAGCTTCATCGTATGAAAATACGCCCCATAACATCCCTATTTAATTCGATTATGGTCCTTCGTATGTAAATACGACCAATGATCCTTCTTAAAATTTATTTTCACATTAATAATTAATTTATTATCAATTATTTAATTTATTATTATTTTATTTTCTAGTTGACAGGTTTTTTAAATGAGATATTTCTCTTAACTGTGTTGGTGATTGTAACTTGTTTGCATTTTTTGATTTTATTATACATGTTTTATTTATTCTCAATGTGTATTTTGTATTATTTGGTGTATGATGATGGATTTTAATTCAACTTGGTGCTGTTTTTATGTTATGTATTTTTGATTCATTTAAACAAACTCTCAATCTTCTGTTCTAGCCCAACATAATTTATGGTTTTTTTATTATTTTGAAATGTTCATAAGCAAAAAATATCACCTCAGGTATGTATAATTTATTCATTTCTCTCTCTTTCTCACTATTATTATTGAATATGTAGAATTATTTTTGAAGCAGGTCACCAAAACTTGTATTTTGGCAGTTTTATGGACCTTGAGATTAAGTCTCATTGGCTTGAAAGTTGAAGACTCTTAAGAGTTCCCGCACATAATCTCGTTAGAATTAGTTTCAATGTTCGGTGAAGTGTGTGACACCCGATTTCCACTCCCAAAAAGAGTTCTGTACCTAGTACTTTCAATATACCCTCTAGATACAAATCCAGCGATTTGATGATAAATATAATACCAAAACCTACTAGAGTACGATAGGTCTCCGTAGTAGCTGAAATTCCTCATAATGGTTGATAAATGAGGAAGGTGCTTAATTAGAAAGTTAGAATCGATGATGAGGAATGGAGTCATCCACCAAGACCCGTAGAATTGAGCAATTAGTGGAGAATGAACAAAATGGGTTGTATTTTTTTTGAACTTACTAGACAAATTCCTACATAACACTGAACTTCGGACATATCAAATTCATTCGATGATGAGTCTAACGTATCAAATCGCTGGATTAACTAAATACCACTTATCCAAAAATTATCGACTCACACGAGAATCATCATCTGGAGTCGTTTCAACTAATGACCATGGCTGCTAGTACAAATGAATAATAGAGCCACCATAAAAAACTACCTCTATTACTAAGATGCGCGACCTACCAAAATCAGATAGATAGTGTTATCATAAATTACAAAAATTTAGTATGCTCATCAGAAATCTAAAAATGCTTATCAATATCATAGTTAACATTATCAACCTCATTATTTTATCAATCTCGACATCATTGGTAATGTTTCGGTTGGTTTATTATTATTACTAATGCTGTTATTACACTCGTCATTCTGTAATCCGTAACGATATGATTGTCATCCGAATTAAGGTTACTGTCTTTACCATCTTAAATGACTCTAAACGGCGATTGTCAGATGTAGCGGCTGCGGCATAGCTTCAACAAGCTCCAGTTCCAGAGAGTCGATCAACAATTTGATTTGAGCGATATCTCTTTACCGTTAATATGGACGATGAGCTCCTCGTCGATGCCCAATCTAATTCACACTAACTTTAGAAACAGTGTATGTAATGCATATCAAATTTTGTTGTTGCAATTAATATAAATAGTCGTTAATTATTTTATGATTTGTTTGAGGCATTTTAACTTTCATACATAAAACTCAGTTGCTTGATAAGAAATCTTGGAACCAAGAATCTCTGTCATCACCAGTCCGTCACTTGACGAAAAATGCTGATAATCCCCAGCGTATTTAAAATAACGCTCAACCAATGTGTTAAATAAATGCCGATAATCCCAAAAGGAATTAAAATAATGTATGCCCAATATTGGATAACGCCTTTCACAAAAGTATAAAAGGAAAAACTGAATAGAAACAAGTCACCAGTTGGTCGAAGAAAACACAATCAGAGGACGGTTACGAAAATTCATGCAAACTAAAGAAAAAAAAATAATTCAAGAAATGCTAGAGATAATTATAAACTATGGTACCAGTAAAGGTGATCACCCCTTGGGAAAATTATCTTGCAATAGCATATATTTACGAAAGAAAGGTGCAAATCTAGTAATTAATTGTAATTGTGATAAAGTTGTTCTGAGTTGGGTTTTAAGTTATTTGATTGATAAAGGACACGAGGAATCAGAAACTAACCGAATTATTAAATAATAATCCAACACAATTTAGACCTCGTAGGAACTCTTCCATAAGCTAAATTGGTATATTAATTATTAATTTTATATTCTATATGTTCAAATAGTTAATTAAGTATTTCAAATTTTAATTTATTTAATTATATATATAATAGGAATTTCGGTGGTTAAGTTATTAAATTCATATTAATTGGGGTTACATGGGGCTTTGTGGGGTTTGATTTAAAAAATATTTTTGTAACATAAACTTCTATTATTAAATAATGAAGGTTAATCAATTTGGGATATAGTATATCTGGGTTCGAGCGATGTTAGTTGAACGTTCGGTTTTTGAATACGATATAATTCGTATAATATCTAAACATTGTTACATCGTTAATTAGATAAGATGTCCCACATATCAAATCAAATCTCATATTTTCACCTCCAGTGTTCATTTTTCTAGAAATAATATAGGATAGCCTCAGAAGAGATCGAGCTTCGGAGGGTCAGTCTCGTCAATCGACACTTTACGGAAAAGTTGATGAGATATACACTGAAAGAAGATCTGAGCAAAGAAATAAGGCCCCTCAATGATTATTTATCACTCGTGGGTTTTTCGAATCTTATCAAGGTAGGTCAATCAGTATTCTTGTTTACTCTTCCCTGACACTAGGATTTAAACAGAGGGCAAAAATCCACGAGAAGAAATATTTAAAAATGAGCGGTGGTTTCCAAAAATAAATTGGGGTTCTTGAACAATTACTATGCAATGTCTTTATTATATAATATTAAATTATCCTGGATTCCACAAGTGTCAACTCTTATCGCAGGTGAGAGATAAGTTATTATAGCTCAGAAAACAATTATTAACCACTGCCATGAAGGAGGAAAATATATGAGCTTAACTGTTGAAGATTGGACAAACTGGTTATTCTCTGATGAAAGCCATTTCCTGATACGAGGACTGAGATTTCTTTGGTTAGAAACGATGACAACAAAAATTTGCAACAACCCATATTAATCAAATAGTTAATCACCCATTAAAGGAGTTGTTTCGGTACTGCTTTTCGTATAAAGGTACATATCTCTTGTTTCAGGCGAAATCATGCTGAACTCTAAAAATATCTAGCCTTAACAAAAAACTGGACGCAAAATTAACAAAAGTTGATGTCAATGATCGAACAAGATTTGGCTTCATGTTACACGTCTAAGGTCATAGTTACATACTTCAAGAACAAAACGATTTCATGCTTTGAATAGACGAGTAACTAACCTAATCTAAATCCTCTCGAAAATCCGAGTGCTAATGTAAAAGCTAGACTTCGTAAAATGGATTGTTCACATTAATTCTAAAAATAAATCATTTGGAGATTTTCAATATTTAACACATTTATTGGAGTTTTTGAACTGATTTACTGCTGCTTTCAAAATAGATATCTGTTTACTAAATATGGCAGTATCACGATAAATACACGGTGGTAAACACAAAAGCTTTTTAATAAATATTTGTCATTTATTTATACTATCTGTAGTAACTTTGTCTACAAAAAATTGTTGATCATTCGCTCAATACATCTAATTCCGAAATAGTAAAGTTTCCATAATACACATTTGTGTTTACACAAGTTGAGGTAACTGGCCATGTATTAGAAAATGAAGTTTAGAAGCTAATTTATTAAAGATCTTAAATATTACTTTTAGTCAACAGTTGTATTATAATATATATATATATTTCGATATGTAATTCAGATATTTTTTAACTATAAATAAATAAAGTAATTGCCAAACACAATTCTCCTTTCTTCCAAAGATGCATAAAAATTGCATTCTACAAAATCCAACAAATTATGTCTCAGTCCTTCCGAAAAAATGTTTTCTGCTACCTCGTTTTCTTTGAAAAATTTTCCATATATTTTATATTAGTAAATTATTGTTCCAATCGATTTTTTGGCGATTCCAAGTTATCTTCCAAAATCTTCGTAATTTTCAACATTTTCAAAGACATTAATTAGTCGAATTTTGTCATGTTCTGTAATTCTATGAAAATATTATTTTTTCTAAATAAGCTAAAAGGTAGCGTTTTCATAGAAATATTTGAAAATCCAAAGAAATATTAAATCTTTTCTCTCTAAAGCTCAAAGTAGAATTGTCCGATTCTAGATCAAAATTTTTTTGAATATATTAAAAATAATATTTTAATTATTTTTAAATTTTAAAACGAAAAACGCTATAAAAATTTGCATTGATTTTTTATTAAGTGTGCACTGTGTTTGTATGCTAAAATTATTTATCTGTCACCTTTTTACACACAGGCCAGTTTTTGTGTTCCTTTATCGATTTTTTAAGATTATAGAAACTTTTATATTTCGGAATTAGGCTGTGTATCAAACAATACAAATAGAATCAATCAATAGAAATCAATATGTAATAAAATTTAAATGTAATTCAAATCAAATAACCACAGCACTGATTGGGGAATAATCTAAATGATCTTTTATACAAATTATTATCGTAGTGACGAAAGGAAAATAAATTAAATTCTTTAACCATTATTCTTTTAAAACCACAACGTCCAGTAGACAAAACGTTGCTCTACAAGTTGGACAGGAAGCTTTTTGACTCATCCAAACCCCGGGATCTTTTTTGGCCACTAACTGCCGAGAAGCAAACCACCGCCCGAGGCATTCTACACACCACATTGGCCGACAATAACACTTGCCGCACGCGGTAATTTCATCTCCATTGTTTACAGTATCACCACCAATTGAGCACGATTGAACGAGCTTGACATTGGCTAGAGTCTGTGAACAACCAATACAAGCTTCTGCTAGCTGAATGAAGAGGGGAAATGAGACAATCAATAAAAAAAACCCGCACGTAATTGTTCGGCATTCCAATATTTCTGGGAATCGGATTCTTAATCACCTCGTTTTTGAATGCTTCCGCGAATTTCTCACCTAAAGTCTGCTGAATGATTATTCCTTTTGCATGTTTCAATGGTGCGTTTATTTTCCCTTTAATATCTTCATATTCATTACTGTTTACACTGAATGGAAATTTATTCCATTATACACAGAATGGAATTCCTGTGACAACAAAACAAAAACAAAAATAAAACATTCACTTTCAATCTATTCTCGAGTGCGTTACAAAGGCAATATTTGTTCAAATTACAAGTGAAAAATTTCATTAAATAAAATAATATATATATATATATATCAGTGACGTCGCCAGGATTTCACAGCTGAGAGGGGGGGGGCAAAATTATTGTTTATTAATCTCCCAGCACTTCTGACTAAATTTTGTACATTTTGCACTCAAAAATCAATATATGCGCATAACTTATCGATAAAAATCAGTGATAATTATACATTCAGAGAGCCGGATTTTTGAAATTTATCGACTTTTTTAACCTATTCTTAATTCCAAGAAAATTTTCGGGAATTTTATTAAAGAATATTCTTACTCAACTTCTTTATGAAGGATGTCTCGACAAAATATGTCGCGTTCTCAAGTTAGTCCAAAAATATTGATTGATTACACTTTTCTAATTCCTAGGAGAACCAAGCAAATTTTCGAGAATTTTATTAAAGAGTACTATTAGTTGAATCAAGACGCAACTTTTTTGTTAACGATGTCTCGATTAAATATATTTGGTTCCCAATGTTCCAAGAAAATATTCCTTAAAAACTCGAAATTTATATCGAAAAATCTTTTCGTTGATTTTCATATAAAATAATCTGTGTCGACAAATAACAAATCTTTTTCGTGGACAATGCCTCGGTGAAATCTTAAAACTATTAAATGCACCTCTGACTATGGTCAGAAATTGCACTTTGCACTCTTTCACCAAAAGATCAATAATAGCACTTTTTAATCGATATACACACAATATGACTCATCGATAATTAATTCCTGGGAGATAAAATATATCTATATTTTTTGTAATTCTTTTTCATCCATGGCATTTCTTAAATATGACTTCAGGTATTCAAGAGATGAAAAAGAAAGCTTCTGATGTACAAGTTGATACCGGCAAAGTAGCAAATATTGTGAGAAGAATATAAATATTTTTATAAAAAATTGTATCACATATTGCTAATGTATCAACAGCAGTAGTCGGTTTGATTCTAATTTCTTCAAATTTTTGTTACAATCAATATATTCATTCGTTCATTTTCTTTAGTTTTTTTTATTCTCATACTATTCTCATAACAAAACCAAAATAAAGGTTTTATTAAAATATTTCATCCCTAATTTATATTTGATAATCTATAATTGATTTTAGGGGGCGGTTGGGTATTTGCCCTCTCCTAGCTACGCCCCTTTTTACATTTTGCTAACTACCTAAGTAATTAAGAATTTACCTATTATAAATATGAATCAATAGAAAATTTTATGTTATTTTTGCACTTCAGGAAAGATTAAATTGAACAATAATAATGTTTGTACACAAAACATCATGTATAAAGAGATATTTGAGAATTAAATAATTAAATTGTATTAAACATTTTTAATTCTTTATATTCATCAATCAACTATCAAGAAATGCTCAACAAGGAAATTACTGTATAATAAATGTAATAAACAGTAATAAATTACTGTATAATTAATAAATTTATAATTAAAAAATATTGTATAATTTATAAATAAATATATAGCTAAAAATTACAATATAATTAAAAAATAAATGTAATTAAAAAATTCTGTATAATAAATGTAATAAACAGTAATAAATTACTGTATAATTAAAATTAAATAATTAAAAATTAACACAAATTATAACCAATTTAATAATTTCGTAAAAAATTAAATTTTACTTTTTTTTTACTGCGTACAAGTTGACTTAATAATTCAAAAAAATTAAATCATATTTAAGCATCATAAAAATTAATGACTCTATTTAAAATTTAATTTTAACATTGCTATTTTATTAATAATAAAATATAAATTTTAGAAAATTAACCAATCGGGATGTTACCCAAAAACATACGTGAAAATAGAAATAAAGCGACTTGTTTAGCAAATTTTTCACTGCTATTTTCAAATACTGAACTTCTCCATAGATATGGCTGGAGTTGGAAATGTTTCCCACCAAATCATCATCACCAGTGCGGTTCGTATTGATTGGATAAACATTGCATTCTTCAACAGACAGTTGCACGTGAGCTTGTTGAGCGAATTTCGCTGAATACAAATCGGTTTTTACTATCCAATTGTCTGTTATGATAATTTTTTTCGACGGAACAACTCCTGACACGAACTTATCTAGAGTTTTCATTTCATTGTTAATACTAACAGCAACATTTCTCCAGTTATCGTAATCACCATCAACTAAAAATAATAACTTTATTCAAAGTCTCATTTTTTATGATGATAGAAAGTTCAAATGAATAACTAAACTGACATGATGCTTTAATATTTGAGGCAATCGGATGTTTATTCCACTGGTTATGATACCAATAAAAGGCTACTGCACATGCGAATGTTGGCAATAATAAACTGAATTGAAAGTAAAATTTCCAAAATAAATTATGAAAATCCAAAAATTTCATAGACTCAGAGATATTACAAATATATATATAATAAACTGAAATAAAATTATTATTATAGAGAACATTATTAGGCATACTCAAAGGCAGAAAAGAATGCAAAACTAATGTTAGAGTTGATCGCTTTAAGTGAAATTTAACAAATTCTTTTTGCTCGGTTCCAATTATAAATGAAAATAAATTTTCTACAGTTAATCCAGATGCGATTATAGTTACAGGTGGATAAGTAAACATTAATACAAGCACAATAAATATTAATGTACAAGTCCAATCAGAACCAGTCATAATATATAAATTCATTCTGAAATTTACAATAATTTAAATATATTATTTGAAATAACAATTATTTAATTAATATGAACTACTTTTCAGTATATTTTAAAATCAAAATTAGAAATTAGAAGTATTCACAAATTAAAAAATGAATACAACAAAATCGATTGTACATAATTAATTAAACAAACTAATATTCACGAAATTTTCACTATAGATACCTAATTCGAAACCATTTTCAATAAACAACATAATTGGTTCTACTTAAATTTAAAATACTTGTATTTGTAAAAAATTGAAATTTCGGTGTCACATTTTTCTTTTGACTATTCACTTAATATTTTTCAATATTTACCGAATATTTTAAAATTCAAATATTAATTATTATTGTTCATTTATAGTGGATTGTGGAAGTAAAAACAAACTTTTCAATTTAAAGAAAAATAAATGATTTCTATAATATTTGGTCGATCGCTTCATCTTAACGAAAAAAAATATGGATGACCATCATAATGTAAAGAGCACTAAACATTCAGGGTAAGTAAAATACATTAGTAAAAGGATTTTACGCCCTTTTAGAAACGAATTGACCTTCGAGGTTATAAATTAAAATTCATAAGTTGGAGATCGGTCTGAAAAAATGTGACATAACACTATCAATACTAGATACCAAATTATAAAACGAAGATCAATTATTTCCGGTCGTCGTGGAGATTATATGTACCAAGTTTTTTTGCAAAGTAACAAATGCAAGATTATAACGATAGCAAACTCATGGTCGTAATGATAATAATAATAATAAATACATATAATAAAAATATTAATAATAATAATGCTAATAATGCTAATAAATAATAAATAATAATACTAATAATACTAATAATAATAATAATAATAATAATAATAATAATAATAATAATAATAATAATAATAATAATAATAATAATAATAATAATAATAATAATAATAATAATAATAATAATAAAATAAACAGTACAAGCTTTGTGATACCCAGTGCAAATCCCAATAGTAGACTAGTTTCGAGCTTTTGGCTCTCGTCAGTACTATGCAGGAGACACGAAGATTTCTCTTCGCGCCAGGTAAGTATACAAAATCTATTACACTAAATTCTGTGCTACTTATTGATTCTAAATAATTTGCTATCCTTACTCGATTTATTGATAACTATTTTTGTAATTAAAATATGTTGGTTTGTAAATATTTCAATACAGGAATATGAAATGGATGAGAAAGATGTCATATCACCGATTCGAGATAGTGATTGAATTTCTCTGGGATTTTAATAAATGTATAATTTTTAATATAATTTTTTAATATCAGAATGAGTTTTCTTAAGTAATAGATGAATAATTTATATTTTTTAAAAGTTGAAAATGTATGTGTATGTAAAAGTTGGCTGAAAAAGTCATTGTTTAAGGTGTTATGATTGTATATTTGATATAATTAATGATGTTATTTTGTAGAGATTTAAATTCAATCTATATATTGTTTGAGTGAAAATATCTCAAGTTGTTTAAAAAGATGTTTAAATTCAAAAATGGTGCACTAAAAATCAAATTTCACAATTTTGATTATGTCAGTCTCATTTAATAGAGAATTTAATTTCAAGTATATTGACATAAAAATAAACATTAATGATGTAATCAACGATTGAAACAAAATTAAATTTATTATGTAATCGATAATTAAAAAAAATTAATTTAAAAAAAATAGGGGGGTGTCTGAAAATTTAAAAAAAGTTGGGGGGTTACCTAGATTAGGACTGCACATATATATGGAGTGCACAATAATACCTACTTAGATATATAGATGAAATTAAAAATATTAATGCGGAATTTAAGAGACGTTTCCAGGACTTCAAGAAACTTGATGGTGTGTTTTCATTTATGACTTTTCCATTTACAACAGACATTCAAGTAGAAGAAACTGTAGAAAAACTTTCATCTCTATTTAAAATGAATATCAAAACCCTTGAAATAGAAGTCATTGAACTACAAAACAATATTCTAATTAAATCAAGAGCTTCTAATGGAAATATTTTGAAATATGCATCTGAAAAAAAAATGCTGAGAATTTACACGCCTGTTTTGGATCTGCCTATTTATGTGAAACAGCATTTTCGTAAATCAAAATAATAAAATCCAAATATCATAACTGTTTAACAGATGAACATTTGGATTCATGTTTAAGAAACTGCCTTAATAACGTACGCAAAATTCATTTCTACTAAATCTTTATTTATTTCACTTTTAAATTATCGATCATAATTTTGTTTTATACTTAACACAAAATTAAGGCACTTCTTTTTCAACTGTTGTAAGAATTAATTTTATCATAGCACATTATGGCATAGTATAAAGTAATGATTTCTTGGTAGCACCATTTATTAAATTTTAAACAATTAAATGATAATTTAAGTCTTGCTGCAAATAACATATTTAATACAGTTACAATTTCTTCACAAAGCATAATAGGAATTAAATATATTTCAGATAATTTATTTAATTAAAAAACCAGTTTCTTTTATATTATTTAAACAATTAATTATTGAATATCACTCTCATCCTCTTCACTTTCTTTGCATCTCTTCAGCCATTAATTTCTTCTTGATTTTATTGAGTTTGGAAATTGTAATTCAAATTGTCTTGGTGATAAGAATTTTAAAATTTTATAAGGTCTCACATATTTAATTCCCTCCTTCTTTCGCCTATGCGGTTCCAAACGAACTAATACTCTCTCTCTCCCACCATGAACTACTCGAGTACCCCTTTTGTCTAAATCTCTATTTTTAATTGTTGTTGCTGCTTTTTTTAAATTTGTTTTGTTTTATCCATAATTTCTTCTCTGCTTTTTTGTATGTGTCCTAATCTAGAATATAAATTAATCTTCCGACCATATATAATTTCAAAAGGTAGAAAAATTTGTCGAGTTTTGTATTGTAGCATTCAAACTAAATTCAATTTTTGGTAATAATTTGCTCAGATAATTCTTTGTTTTAATATCTGTAAATAATGTTGCCAGCTTGTGCCGAACTGTTCTTATTATCCGTTCAGCTAAACCATTTGATTGATGTTTGTATGGTGAACTAAATTCTTGTTCTATGACATCCAATCACGAAACATGATCTTCAAAAATTCTTCCTCTATCTGTAAGAATGATTTCAGGTCTACCAAACCGATTTATCAAATTATTTAGAATGACATTCAAAACCGTTGATTCATCCTGTGAACTTGTTGCTGATAAACGGACAAATTTACTAAATCGATCTATTTTCACTATCATATATTTCTTATTTGATTTTGTTTCCATATCAATATCCACTACTATCTGTTCTAAAAACCGTTTTCCTGTTCTTGGCAATAGGATTTCCTTTGATCTTCCTTGATCAATCTTTCTACTAGCACAGGTCTTGCACTTATTAATACATTCCGTAATACTCTGATTCATGGATGACCAAAAGAAAACATCTTTTAAAAACATAAGGTTTTCTTAATTTCCAGATGGCACAGTTCAATATGAAAATAATTTACCAATGGTTTTACGTACGTGTCAGGTACTACAACTGCAATTTTCCCTTTTGTATTAATCATCAATACGTTGTCTTGTATCTATAATATTTTTAAATACTTAAAAATACTACTACTATTGGGGATACCAAAATAACAAATTATAAATAAATAAATAAAATTACCTGGGGGAAGATCGCCATGACAAACGGGACGACCTGTGGGAACTCACAAAAAAACTGAAGTAAAAAGAAATTAAAAATGAGAAAGATAAATCAAAGAAAACAAAACAAACAAGAAATTAAAACATAGGTCATTGTTAATTAAGAAGTACAAATGAAGGTTGAATTTCAAATTCCAGAAAAACAAAATATGGGAAAAAGCCGATTCTTGACAGCCTGCCAATGATAGCGGGATTACTGGGAGAAGGCGGCTTAACAAAAAAGGGAAAAGGAAAAAATATCTTCGACATCGTCAGAGATAAGGCTGACGTAGAGGGGAACACAGAAGAAAATGAAAATGAGAAAATAAAATCTGTCGCTAGTGTCATATATAAAATAACTATATAAAGGGAAACTGGTGGACACAAATTCAGACAATTTGAGAGACGATTTGAGAGACAAAAATTAGAGACATATTGGGAGACAAACTCGGGAGATTTATTGGAAAAGTTTAGACAACGTCGGACAAAACGTTACTGGAGAAACGATTTGTGAAAAATAATTTTTAAGAAAACAATTGTGAAGAATAATTATTGGAGAAGATTTGAAGAAAAGAATTAGAAGATACTCGAGTATTTGAATAAATTTGAGAAGAAGGTCAAAGAAAACAACCAGCTCAAACTCCCAGTTGATAATCCGATCAGTAATTTGTGATCTTTTAATCCGGTGTTATAAGCAAGTGCTATTCTTCACTGAGTGTTGTAATAAGCATTTTATAGTCACCAAGTAGAGTGTGTTGAATTGATTGTCAGTGTAAAATGAAGGTTTATTTGTGATTATCAATAAAGATTTCTGTTGACAAGTGTTATTTGTGGATCGACCAAAGACACGCTTGGAGTCAGAGTAAACATTTAAATTTATCACCAACTCTATAACCCAACACTACTGATTGTTTCATAAGATATATGAGCATCATTTCCATTAAGATGTGATATGATTCCTGAAATAATTTTGTCTTTGTTTTGTTTCTACTTAATAATTTCCATAATGGTTGAACTGCCTTGTTGACTATTTATGTCCCGAGTTCTACACTTTGTTTATTTGGCGTCCATGTGTTTCATCTGACAATGAACGCATATCTTATTATTTAAACGAGACATATTATCTGCTTTTCCATGTTCTTCTATCTTCCTATATTGTAACTTAAAATCGTATTCAGACAAATTTGCCATCCACATCTGAAACTATGTCTTATTGATTTCTTTGTCGTGTTCATAAATATCAATGCCCTGTGATCTATTCTAGCAACAAATCTTCTTCCATATAAATATTGTATGAAATGTACAATAAACTCGAGGAGTGTCCACAATTCTTTCCAAATCACACAATATCCCATTTCATGTGTTGTCAAATGTCTTGAACCATGGGATATCACTCCTTCAGTACCGTCTTCCTTAATCTGAGATAAAACTACATATATTCTTCACATATTATTCAGCTTAATTAAATGCCTTGTATTAACTATATATAATAAATAATCGTTTTCATATCTACTAAGTACATTATACGAAGGTCTAGGCTGAGACTAATTCGGGTAATCCTCACAGGGAAATTTAGTTCAGGTCTCGGGTTAGGTTCATGTAAGCGTTATTACGAAGTGTTATATTGGGATGTGTATTTCCTTACAGTCTACGGTGATTGGTCGATTTTTAAAATTATCATGTAGGTTTGACTGATTTAGGTCTATTCAATATGAGTAGTTTTGAGGAAGAGTGTGTTGCTAAAAATAGATTTAGGGTCACCGCAAGACTATTGGTCAATTTTGGCTAGTAGTAAAAATAAATAATTTAAAAAAATTTTAAATCAATAACATAGATTATTCGATAAATACATTTGAGTTCGTAGTGAAAGTTAGTTGTTCTGTGATTTGGTTCAAAATTTGACAACTGTCTCTTTTTTCGATTTTTATGGAATTTCTCCTTAAATGTTCCTAATCTTTTATGCATCGCCTTTATTCGAGTTTGTTTTTGCTGTTTTTAGGTTTTTTTGTTGTGTTTGAGTCAATTCTCGTGTGATACTTCTTGCTCGTGTTTTATTTTACTTTAATTCAGGACAGTTTTATTTTTGGTTATATTATCTATTTATTATCATTGTTTAATTGTTGTTGTATATATTTTAATTTAAGTAAACTTAATGCTTGGTATGCGTGTTATGTGCCACCACATTCAATTTCAACATGTGGGTCTAAAATTCAGATCTACCCCAACATTTACAACATTTCGTTTTTTATACTCATCTACTGTTTCGACCCTACTGACAAAATGTAAACAACAGAGTTTTCTTGGTTTGTTTCTCAAATGACTGGTTCTATCAATTCTTCTGATCTAACGTCGTCTTCTTCGTGTATACAATACACTCTTCGTTCAGGTCTTTGTATATTTCTTCTTGATTTTTCTAATAAATTACAATTTTTAAATGGATGACCTTCTTTACTGCATATTAAGCATTTTTCCTTCAACGGACACTCAAATCGCATATGATCACTTTGTCTACAACAAAAACATTGACTAGATCTTAACCTTTCTTCTGCTGGCTCAGGTATACCACAAAATTTATTATAAACCTTTCTCGCGATATGTTTCATTGAAACTAACGGTGGTGGTCAACGATCTGTTGTTGTCTTCTCATTATATTCTTTCACGGGTTTCACTCTATCAATTTGTCTTTCGTTTCTTTCTTTTCTATTTTGGTAACTTTTTTCTGGTTGACGACTTGAATATATTCTGTTATCAAAAAATGATTTTTGAGTCCACTGCGTCTGTTTATCTTGAGCAACGTTTGTATAGGTTATTTAGCTACTACATTCTACTACTTCTAATAGCTAAATGTCTGATTTCTTCTCTCGTAATGTTGACCTTTGTTGATATATTTTCTTTCAAACTGTTGAGGTTTTAAAAGTAAATTATTAAATTATATAGTTCAGATTAAAAAGAAAACCGAAATTGAATGGCGGTCAAGCAGAGAAGCAATGGTAAAGAAAGATATGATAAAAACAGAACTATAAAAGGGTACAATCAGACATGAAATGGAAAAATGCGCAAACCTGAAGAAGTGGAATAAAGTGAAAAGTTATCGAAATTGAAGTTGGAAAACGGGAGAGGGGTAGATTAGGGGATGGTGAAGAAGACAGTGAGCAAGAAATTGTTAGAAAATGTTTAGAAAGAGTCGTTAAACAGGCAAATAAAAAACACAAAATATTAATTAATTAATTAATTGGCTAATGGGAAACCCGAGCTAATGGGAAGCCCGAGCCAATGGAAAACCCAAGTGATGAAGAAAACCCGAGTGATGAAGAAAACCCGAGCGCGGCAATTTGGGAGGATAAACAAATGGGGAATTCAGAGAGCAATTATCCAAACAGCCGGATAAACGAGGGTAAACAAAAGAAGGGGAATCAGGAAGAGGGTCAACAGAAATAGCTAATTAGGGAATGATAACTAAGGAAGACAAAACCAATTAGGTCAAAAATAGGGCAATTACAAAGATTATGGGAGTATATAAGGAAACTCCAAATTCACATAATCGACAATAGCCTTAGGTAGAGAAGAAGAAACCGACATTAGGAGTTAGAGTAATAGAATAAAAGAAGAAAAAGAATTATAGGAAAAACTGAAGAGTTAGACAAGGAGCGTCAAAAGAGATTGGATCAGATAGTGGAATTAAATCAAAAGGTGAAACTTAATTTTTTAATCGTACAAGGTTGAGACCTTCTAGAGCGGAGTCTGATCTGAAATTGTGTGAGAATTGTGGTTGATCAGCTGTGTAATTAATTGTGAGAGTAGTAAATTTTTATAAAACAAATATACGTTGGGAGTTTGTGTGTATTGATTTTGGAACACGTGGAGTCAGAGTAACCAACGGTTGATTTTAATATCATAAAACCCAACAAAACGTTCGTTCAAAACTCTGTTGCACAAAATTAGTTCAACAATATTTTCTTTTGAAATTCCACAGTCAAAAACCTTGTCAACGAGATTCGTCGCTCGTATCTCGAATGTTACGAATCTTTCATCCTGATTTTGTTTCACTGATGATAAGTCATAAATCTTATCCATAATGTTGTGGAGATGTCTTTAAATTCTTTCCAGAGAATAGATGCTTCTTCAGACAATAATAAATCAAAAATACTTACTAAATTTAGATCACTAAGGAGCATACTATCCTCAATATCCTTGAGCTATTTCTCTGCTTCTATCGTGCTTCGGCCCTCGAATTTTTTGACATTAAAATTTAAAAGTCTTTTGCCTGTTTAGGTGAAAATTCCACAATCATCTTTCTATGCTAGTTTCTTATCACCACGAGAATCGGCTCGATTTTCTCGGTGTGGCCACCAGTTACAATTTCTTCACAAAGCATAATAAGAATTAACTATATTTCAAATAATTTATTTAATCAAAAACGAACTTCTTTTATATTATTTAAACATTTAATATCTTTACAATTAATAATAAACAATGAACATCACTAATACAAATGAAAAAAAATTAATCTTATAGTCGAAAATTTTTTCATTTGTATTAAATATATCATTTGCAGCAAGAGGCTTAAATTAAAATTATCATTTAACTGTTTAAAATTTTGACATATTTTTTAAAAAATATATTTTTTTGTACACTTTTAAAAATATTTGTAATGTTATTTACGCTCTTAATAGGCCGATAAAGTTTTTTAGAAAAATACTTAATTTCAATTAAGTATATTAATTTATAATTTAGTGAAAAAATTGATTTCAATATTTAAATATTGACTAAAATTCAAAATGGCTAAAAGATCTGGCCTTAATTGTGAACCATATAATGCTTATATTCCTTATGGTGAGATAAATTTTAAATTATTTACCGTTATGTAATGTCTAAGACAGATCTTCTGGATTATTATCAACCGCAAAATTCATTTTTCACGACAAGAAGTGGAATGCAATGTCGACGATATTATTGTGCAGTGTGTGGTCCATGCCATTTAGGAAACTGTAATCCTAGCCATCGAATGATGGAATGGGTAACTGGTACAACAATGCCAGATGCTTTATACAAGGCAAAAGAAGCAGAAATAATCGACGATATGGTTCAGAGCAGATTTCAAAGGAAAAGTAATATAAAAGAAGTCCTTGATCGGGTAAAAGTTAAACGCCCGAAATAAATCAAATTAATTTTTGTACTCAGTTTAAAAATTTAATAATGCCATAATGTAATTTGAAGAGAATAAAATGCACTTTCTTTCATAGTCACTTTTTGAATGATAAATGTATCAAAAAATGAGGACTAATTATGTCAAAATAAAAAAGGTGAACTCATCTCAGTGCACTATAATTGTCATGTGCTTCCACGAGTTCACGGTGATTCCTTTCAATGGCGTAACTTCAAATTCTGGGCCACGGGAAAATTTTCACAATGCCCCCTTCCCATACAGTCAATGACAATATGATAGACAATCATTTTATATTTTTATATTATAATAAACTATTTTATTAATTTATTTAAAGAAACTCTTGAAATAGGTATCAACATCGACGGACGACGGAAACTTACCAGTAAGATTAATGACGTCAGCATAGATCAAAGATGAAATGTGAAACCAATTGAGTGAACTAACTGCAAATTACAAAATAACCTGGTGATTATAATTTTCCTTCGAGGCTGAGTCAATCTCACTAGCTTAAAACAAAGCCTAAAAATAAGCGCCGACCGCGAATCAATAGTAATATTCTACATCTGATGCATGCACGATTTCTTGATTTTACAAGGATTAAAAGGAATTTCCGTTACCGGCTTTCTGCTGTGCATTTATTAATTAAAATATTTCATTTTCAGGCTTGAAAATGGGCCCCACCGTTGCGGGCCCATAGTTACGCCTCTTTTATTGTTTTTTATTCCGTTGCCACAAAATCATTTAAATATTTATAAATAACATTAATTAATTTAATAAATTTAATTCTAGTTGGTTATCGATATTAGGTCATAAAGTTATTCGAAAAAGGATCCTCAGAGCCCTGTAAAAATTACAGGAAATGTATTCACATCATCAATGAAGCACTGACTGAACAGACACAAAGAGATTTTCTATCCACGTGTTTTCGCTTGTCATGGTAATATGAACGGTGCAATTGAATGTGCGTGTCGATTGTCTCAGCAATAGCGATGTTTCGGCACGAAAGAGTGTTAGTTGTAACGGCTGCTACGAGATGGAGTTGAAATAATTTTGTGCATATTCAATTTTACTTACGTTGTCCGGAGAAATAATAGTTAAACCCGGAGCCCGTAGATAATTCACTGAAACCCGAGATGTGGCAACCCTACTAATGACATAGACAATTTTTAATTAGTCAATCAGATATTTAGTCAATTAAATCTTTCAAAGACCCACTATTAATTGAACATTATCTAATACATATTGTTTTACAATGGTTACTCATTTTCAACCTCCTTAAATATGTGTATTTTTACGTTCAAAATTTAATTAATTTGCCCTAGTCTATGTACAAAAAGTAAAAACTCATTAACGTATACAGAGATATGTGACAATTGGAATTACTGCGAGCAAATAACACTTGAAATTACAATTAAAATTTATCTCTAATTTAAATTCAACTAATTCAAACTGTCTTTCAAATACTCTGCTTTCGGATGAAAGTAAGAATATTCAAACAAAATTAAATTTCCTAATTTAATTATTCACTCTTTTTAATATTCATCACTCTTGACTGGATTTCCATCATCAACCTGATTATTTTCAAAATTGAGGTCGACATCAGTGGTTTCAATGGCTTGCTCCAGCAATAGTCGGATGCCCGTTATGTCGAGCGGTACTCCGTCAATCTCGATGTTAGAAGATGAATTTCAGCCGGTAACAATTCCACTGGGCCATTCAGCAGTGAATTTTGCAAGAAGTGGCTTTACAAAACACATTTTGAGCAACTTTAAAATCACTGGGTACTGCAAAATCATTTTCGATGTTCCCCTGAAAACTCCAATGATATTTAAACAATAAATCTAAAGGAGCTGTGCTCTGATTCTAGCTGTCTTTGGATGCTAGATTACACCAGAAAATGATGCCCCGTGGATTCTAACTGTTTCTGGCTTCATAGCATTTTATTGTGCGGTAATTTCTCTCTACGATTCCGTTCGCAGATAGTCAGTAAGAACACTTGTATGTAAACTTTATATTCCATCAGCAACATAAATCATAGAGATTTAGAGTCGATACTAGGACCATTGTCTATTTATAACAGAAATACCTGACCTCTTTCTCAAAAAAATTCTTCCAAGTTTTCTCAATGCTTTGTGCATCTTAATATGATATCCTCTTCAAAATGTCGAATCTGCTTGACACACAATCAAGAAAAAAAATGATAATCTAGAAAAAAGATCCCTCTTAGTGCGTGACATCTACTACAAGTCTTTCACAGTTTTTATCAACCTAATAACCAATTTCTCCATTTAACTAGCGACTGATCGATAGATTCATAATCAATACAATTACGTACAATATTTTTTATATCATCTTGAGAAAAACACGACCAATTTTAAATACACCTAGCTCAATCTGTATCCATCAAAAAACACCAACACACATTGGAGTGGATTTTCTTTACACCAAACACAACTAAGATACATTTTCTATAGTGGCGGTTAGCGCGAATATCAATTGGTGATTCACCAAATTAATGACTTTCATTTTTCAAGAAATTTATTTTAGCCATTTTAGGAATTGCTTTCAGGTAAGATGTTTAATTTTAAATAAATAGATATGAGATCATTATTCAAGTTCTTCAATATTACTTTTATTCAACATTTGTATTATAAATTATTTTGATATATTGTGAGTCAAATCAATTTCTAATTATAATTAAATCAATCGCCAAAAATGTATTTTTCTAAAATATTTCTTTTACTATGATATTTCGATATTTTCATAACAATTTAACGTACATTTTTTTTAAAATTACATTTAAAAACATTTTCAGCAATCTTTCTTTTTCTCAAAATTGTCTAAAATAGATTTATTATAGAAACGTATCTCAGTGGCACATTTCTATATATCAAAAGTTTCCATGTGTTTTTTAGTATTTGTTGTGTTTGTGTGTAGTATTTAATGTTTCTACCAGTTTTTAGATTTCTATAATTTAAGGCATATCTCATTGCACTATTAATGAGAACATCAGCGTGAAATCATAGTGAGTATGTATGTTTCTATAATGTAAGATTATTGACGTCTTAGTGGTTTCTAGTGTATAATTACAGCAACGTGTCGTAAATATTGATTATGAAATGGCATAAATAATAGCTTCAGTTCAGTTCCTAAATTTCGGAAAACTTCTAAATTATTACAAAAGTTTTCAAATAAAAAAAAATAAAATTCAATAAAATTTAATGATTAATCAATAATTTAGAGAGCAAATAAATACCAATAGATTTATTTCAAATACCAATAATAATGAATATAAAAAGAAATATCTAATTAATAAATTGAGTTATAATTCCAATCATCACAGAAAATCAATAATAATCAATAACTACTTCCTAGAAAATAAATCGGTGATATTGAAAAAAATAAAATTTGATTTCATTCAAGAATTATTGATCAATTATTTACAATGAAAAATCAAAAGTTTCTCAGAATTTCCAAATATTTAAAAATACAAAGGCAAAAAACACTGGCGTTTAAAGCTAAAGATTATGAATCACAATGAATCCAATCCATTCAACTAGAAAATGAACAGAAACAAAATACAACAACGAAAATAATAACAATATGTAAGAGTAGTTAATTATGACCACAGAAATCAAATTCCGAAACGCAAAAAACATTTCGAATATAATGAAATAAAAAAACCGATTTCTAAACGGTGATAATAATCTGATAGAGTCTATTCAATTTCGTTGAAAGAGAATAATCACAATTGTTTTTTATGTACATTTTCAAGAGTTCATAGCACAGATAGAGTCCAAATGGTGGAAAATAACAAAATCAACAAAAATTACGTTTCTAACTACACACAAATTCATTTGTGATAGTTAGCGAATTAATCTCGGAAAACACGGGGATATTTCGTAAAGTTATTTGACAATAAATACATTATCTGGTCTGGTAAAAATTCCATGATTGTGAGCACATGAGAAATATTTCACACCATCGACAGTTCCATTGTGACTGCCTAAATGATTACCAAATTTAAAAGTCATGTTGTGTCAAAGAAATGAAAGGAAAAAATGAAGTACAAAGAATTTTATTTCCAAATGACATCATTATATCAGTACTTAATTAGTAAGTGCTTCCTCTAGAAGTTATGGCGCCTCGGACCCTTTAACAAATATTAACCTATATTTCTAATACCACCCATATATAAACATCAACTTTAATACGTCAATGTTTTGTTGTTACATTATATTGGAAAGGGAACTTGACGTCGTTGTGCCTTTTGTAGCACTGTGAAAGATCCAAAAAGAACTGTATATGAATGTAAACAGTGTAATGTACCGTTGTGGGTTTTGTGTTTTAAAACATTTCACAAGAATGGTGTAAAAAAATATAATTAATAATTGTTTGAAATATTTATATTATTTTTATCTTTTTTATTACATAAATTTATTTTCTAACATGACGCTAAACAATCCTTACTAATCGATGAAATCTTTGATTTTTCTAACGGACTAAGAAATATTTTTATTTTTATTTATCGAATTTATTTCATCTAGGCAATAAGTATTTTAAAATATAATAGTTAAAATTCAAATTTCAAAATAATTAATTTGTCCAATAAAAGGTTAATGAATTTATTGATACAACAGATTTTTACTAGAAACTATACATTTTTTGTAAACGAATTGATTCGTTAAGCGAGGGATTGGTGTACAGTAAAATCGTTTTTACGCGATTTTACAGAAAATCATGTAAATAATTAGAATTTTTTTTGGAATTCGTGTTAATTCAAAAATAACGTGTAAAAAAATTTAAAATTTCTTCTTGACGAACCGTGTTATTTCAAAATCATGTAAAAAAAGACCGTGTAAAAAAAGATTTCACTGTACTTATATTAATGCATAACAGTCAAAAAAAATTTATATAATAAAGGTTAATTATGAGAAATTTATTTTCTTGCTTTCACAGAAGGAAAATTTTCTAAAATTATATTGACGTCAAATTGGTTGCAAATTTTATATTAACCTTCCTAAGACCGGCTCAAATTTCTTACACGGAAGACCACTAGGGGTAAATTTTTACTCCAATACTTTTTCACTGTGCTAGTTTATTGCTAGTTTAAAAGTTTTAAATAATTTTAACGTATCAAAATAAAATATACTGTTCTGTACACACAAATTACATAATTTTCAACATTTGCGATCTTGTTTATGAGAACAAAAGTGAACACCTACCACGTGTACCAGCCACTGGGGTAAATTTGTACCTCAGGTAGATTCTTTACAATAAATGCGAAAAGGATTCTTTTTTGTGATGATTATTGATGCAAAGTGATATTAAATGATCACACTTAGAATAACTAAATGTCGAATGCGGTAGGTTCCAGATTTAACAGAAAAAGTTTCGAAAAAATATGATGCTGGGGTATACAATTACCCCACCTAGCCTTATAAAGGTTAAATTAATAGTATTACCAACCCAGCGAATCTTCTTTGGGAAATAGTTGATCTCAAGAATGACTTAATTAGTTTTAATTTAGAAAAAAGTCGTTCACCAGTTATTATAGAAACGTATCTCAGTGGCACATTTCTATATATCAAAAGTTTCCAAAGGTGTGAAGAAATCTTAAGGTAACTGTTAAATTTCCAAAAACTGTTAGACATTCGGTGAAATGTTTACCTTATTAAAATATTCAACAAGGTAAATTCAGCGCCCTGATAAGACGCATCCTTTGTCACAATGTGAAGCCGGCATTGCAATCAGTAATTTACTATATACTAATAATTTTTGTGTGTGATTTTCCTATTCTTAGACACAATTTCTTTCAATTTTGCAATGTTTGCTTCATCAATCTTTACAGATCTTTTTCTTTTTCAATTGTCAGAAACACTTGTTCTGTCCAACAAAAACTCCCGAATCCAGCTATATATCGTTAATCTTGAAAGGGCTTCTCTTTCGCAATCTTCCCCAATCTATTGAATAATTTTTTTCTTTTCTACAGTCTTTAAAAGTAAAAACCGAAGGACACTTTTAAATTCCACTGCATCAAACTTTTTTTAAAGAAATTCTTTGTTATAATTTTATTATTTCTATGCAAGTCCAAGGACCTTTTGGCTTACCACGCGTTTGATATTTAACTTATCCTAAATGAATTTATATCTATTCTTTTATATGAAAAAATATGATTCTAATAAAAGTAGAAAATGTGGCAAATTTCACGGTTTGGAATGAGTTTTTTTTGATTTCATAAACAATTATCAGCATCTACAGCACATATTTTGAAATAATTGGTGACCTATATTCTTATTTTAGGTCCACAAAGTCGATTATTTTCACAGTTTATAAAATAAATAAAGAATATAAAGTTATGAAATCTTTATAAAATTCAATTAATCGTGAAAAAGTAAAATGATTGTTTTAATAATCCAATTTTTACTCAGAAAAATTGAGAATTGTTATTTTATTGAGAAATTAAATTTAATTACGAGTGGCAGTTATTAGGAATCATCAATCATCAAATTGAAAAACTGAAATGTGCTAATAATTTAATTATAACATTTGCAGCAAGATTTATTTGAAAATCAACTTTGTAAAAAATAATAAATTCTCTACTATTTGATTTACCGTATTTTCCCGCATATAACCCGCGGTAATCATTTTTCTAAAATTTTTCGATTTTTTACTTCCTATAGACCAGGTTTTTGTTTTTACGATTTGCACTTATTATTTTGAGCACAAAAAATTATTTTTATTGATTACAATTTTGTGGACAAAATAGTTCAAAAGTTAAAGATGATTAAACTGTAAGTGAAAACATTTTTCATTAAAAATCACTTCAATACAATTTCAGGTTTATAAGTGATAGCATAAATTAGCAAGTGATGATTTATTGGTTTAATTAAATATTAAATAATTAACTGATAATTTAAGCCTTTTGCAGCGAAGTATATATTTTTAATAAAATGAAAGAATTTTATTAAATAAAGGCTTCGCATCAAAAGGCATAAATTATCATTTAACTTAATATACCTGACAATTGTACCTTTTATTTTCAATTCATCTCTTATTATTATTATTATTATTATTATTATTATTATTATTATTATTATTAATTATTAATTATAAAACATTTTTCATTAAAAATAACTTTTCAATACAATTTCAGGTTTATAAGTGACTAGCTATTGTACCGGGCTTCGCCTGAGTTTACATTTATTATAATAATTCATTTAAATTAATTTTTTGTTTAATGATGTTATTACGTTCCAGTATTGATTTTATAACCGCTTCAATTCCATGTTTAATTCACAATAAGAAAAGCTTTCAAAATAGATTTCAATTTGTAAAATCGAAAACGCACTCCAATTTAAATCGAAAAATAACTGGCAATATTATTCCAATTGCAAACTGGTTCACTAATCAAATAAAATTCAAATTCTCCATGTTAGATTCTGCTTTGAAAACTTTTGACTAAATTATATTACTTTCAACTGTAAGTAGCAAGCATATAATAAATTATTATTTATATGGTAAATTGCTGACCTGACAGACGAAAAAACCGACTAAGGATACCCTGGAGTGGTCAACTGGGGTTGAAACATAGCCTATGACCTGTCCCGAGTCATATATAGTTGAAAATTCCTTCATTTTATTAAATAAAGACTTCGTAGCAAAAGGCTTAAATTATCATTTAACTAAAAGTACAACCTGACAATTGTACTTTTATAATAAAAATAACTTGAATTTTGATTGAATAGTTTTGAGCTCTGTTATTAAGGATCTCTATTTGAGGAAAGATTATTTTTTATTATATTATTATACTGTAAAATTGTTTTGATCAGTTAGACAAAGGTCAAAATTAAAAGCGGAAATTCCAAGAAAATTATTTATGAAAAAACAAGAAAAGTCAATCGACTAGGAAGAGAAATTGTTTAATTCTAATTGATTATTTCCTTCAGAAAATTCTTGGTGTAAAAAGCAGCTATTCAACTACGAATAGAAAAATCAGATTTGCTCAAGTCAAAGATACGGAAAAATCCAAGTAGAATTGTAGAGCAAAGAAAATTTCTAAAAGAATTTTCGAAAGAGAAACCGTTAAAAAGGTAAATATGTAGTTCAATCAATTATTGTTTAAGTAAAGAATTCCGTTAATCAGACCTTATCAATGTACGAAGTCGTTATTATTCCCTTGAACGAAATATCGAGTTGTGAACCATGAAATTATTCGTAACACAATTCAATCTATATTTGAGCATTTTATTCGATTTGACTTTTATTGTAGTTTTTACTGTTTTCAAAAACACCAGTAGCCAGATAAACAAGAAGTCATTTTATTAGAAACTCACAACTGTCAACATTCCCTTTTCTGTATTTGTCTACGAACTTCAAATTTTCTTTGTTACTATCACCTGTTAGCTTTTGAATTAAGTCAAAACAAAGACCCCCCTGCAAATCGGGAACGTTTTCTCCTAGAAAAATTAATTTTATATTTAGTCGCTGGTTTCTAATCCATAGTTTATATTCAGAAAATGTTTCCAAGATATTCAATTAATATCCAGTTGCAAGCATTTGTATTTTTGGTGTATTATTGAAATCAACTGGAAAATATGATACATTCTTATTCATGACATAAATATGTTTCTTTAACTAAATCAAATTAAAATAGACTACCAGCACAAATTTCGAGATAAATGTCATTTTTGTTAAAAGTAATTAAAAAAACTAAAATTTATAACAATGAATTCTATCCAATTATAATTTCAATAGTGATTTGAAAATTTTTTGAGAACTAAAAAGAGAAACTAAAAAGAGAACTAAATAAATGAAATGAAATTCAGAAAATAGAGTGAATAATTTATATTTATTGCTTATTGATGTCTGAACTGCATCTATATTATTTGAGTATTGCTATGCATTGTTTGTGCATGTATTTTCTGATTGTTTGAGTAGTGCTTATATTTTTCGATTGTGTTCTCTGAATGTTTTAAATTGTTTTTATTTTCTGATTGTTTAATAAATGATTTTTATTTAGAAGATTAATTCAAGTGTCAGAGATTATGTTAAAATATCTAAAATAAAAATAATTATTTAAATGAATTATTACTAACAAATGTAAACTCGGGCGAAGCCGGGTACAACAATTAGTATTATATGAAATTAAAACTTCTACCAACCTTTATTCTCATCTAATTCTAAACCAACCCACATTCCACTATCGAACTGAGTTGAATTAAAATACTTGACAGTTGCATATAATGTCTCTCCATTATTATTTCGTGTCGATACTCTGGTTCCAATTTTCAAAATATCTACAGAAGACATCTTTGGTTTTAAATCTTTGGCATTGGTATATTGATTTTGTTTATCAATTTCGGGGCTACTGCAAATGGTTACGGTGTCAATTTCATTGTCATCGCTGTTATTGTTATTATTGATGCCATTATAACTGTTGTTATTATTGCTAGCTGTTACACCGGGTTTCAAAGATGAAACTGTCAATGAAGAACCATATCCACTAGATTTGCTACGTGTGAGACTATCTTCTGTAATAGATCGATTCAATTTTATTTTGTTTTCATCGTATTCAATATCAATCGGATCAACTTCATTGGCATTTTCAATTGATGAAAGTTTCTCTGAAGTCAACTTTCGATGGGATTTCTCTTCTTTAAGGGTATGCATAGCTTTAACATCAGATCTTGAATTGAGATTGGCTACAGCGGATGAAGTTACATTGGAATTCGTTAAAGGACTCATTAAAGAGTTTTTACTAACCACTAGAAAACAATTTTATTATTATTAAAAGGTCAAATAAAAATATTGGAAAAAACTAAATTGTAAAATTAGATAAAACTTTTCGAAAAATATTAACACGAATAAAATATTAATTAACTATCAATTTTCATGGATAAGAATTAATATATATATATATATATATATATAAATCAAAAAAACATCGATATCTTTACTGATTCATAGTCAATTTTTTAATAAATAAATAAATATATAAGTTAAGATAAAAATTTCATAATATTTGATGCGCTATTAGAAAACTATGGAACGTAACCATTGTTATTTTTTTGTTTTTTGAAGAGCGTATCTACCACATAAGCTGAGAATTCAGAGTATATACATATATTAATAGAATAATCATTAAGAAAAATTTTGATAAATTAGCAGACGTATTTATATAATTTTTTATGAATTGCTTGATTTGATAAATAGATAGTATTTCCACAATTTTAGAGGAATCCAACTCCAAAACCCTGAAAAACATGTCCAGATTTTATTATTACTGATTTTAAGAACAACAGAAAAAAAGAAATTCAAGACAAAACCGATTGAACTTATTCTAAAAATTCGAGAAATAAATAATCGAAAATTTAATTCCTTATATAAAATTGTCAATAATGCTTATTCCAATTCAAATTCAAACCGAATAAACTAATCAATGAATTGCTAAATAGGCATGAAGCACATCAAATTACAGATTACGACATCTAATTTTTAAATTGATCTGTGTTAAGATAGAAGCACCTTTTGACATATACAGAGATGAATATTACATTGGTGCACATTGCAGACAATATTGAATAATCCAAAAATAAATTTTTAACAAAAAACAAACACATTTACTTAATAATACTTTAATAATAATAATAATAATAATAATAATAATAATAATAATAATAATAATAATAATAATAATAATAATAATAATAATAATAATAATAATAATAAAAATAATAATAATAATAATAATAATAATAAAATAATAATAATAATAATAATAATAATAATAATAATAATAATAATAATAATAATAATAATAATAATAAAATAATAATAATAATAATAATAACTATATCAGCCATTTCCACAGTGAAGGAATTGTTAAATTTTGTATTGAGTAACCATTAATATTTCATTTTATTCTGCAAATTATGAGTTACCTAGTTTTTATTTGAAATATTTTAATAAATGATTCCATTACCGAGAAAGTTATTTTAAAATTTCAATAATAATAATAATATATAATATTGTCAATCCCTGGCTAAATGTAACCATGCAAATAAATTTGTTAAAAATCATTTAATTTGCAAAAATCGAAAAGTTGAGAAGTTGAAAGCAACTATTAAAAATTTTGCAACACTAAATTACATGAACAGATCAAATCAATACCATGCTCATAGTGACTAACACAATACACTACATACCAATCATTGACCAACGATAAGGTCTAAGTTTTAGCAGTCCCGGTCGGTCTATTAACAGAAAATTTACATCAATCAAAATGATGACTGAAGAAATATTTTCAAATTTAAGTTACTCCATAATCAGTGAAATCATTAAAAAAATGATAGCAAAAATACTTACTAAGTAAATTTTTTGGTGGTTGAGGTCGTTTGGGAACCAACGGAGATTTAATAGCAACATGAGGTTGATTGGTAGAATTATTAATATTATTGATCATCACTTCGTCAGATAATTTCGATAAATTGGATATACTACCAGATTTAATAGACTAATGGCATAATCAATCATATCAAACATTTGTTTTCAATGATTTACCTCGTAATTTAGTTCTTCTTGCTCCTTACCCGGGAATTTTGATTCACTAGTCACGGGACTGTAAACGGAAGTTTTCAAATTTGTTAATGAACTTGATCGATACATCTAAAAAATAAAAATTTTCCCTATAACTTCAAATTACTCGTTTCATAATTTTGTCGAAGAAATTGTTTAATAATTATATATTCAGCTATGAGATAAGATCATTAATAAGATCATCATCATTTAATTCAATTTTACATGTAAATTTTACAGGAATTCTTTCTACAATATTTGATTAAAAATTATTAAAAGGCATACAAAATAGCTTGGTCATAGGAGGAACTGCCAACTATTAACAGCGTACCATTAACATTTTTGCATGCCTTTCAATTAATTGTTAGCAAAAATTAGATTCAATATTAATATAAAGGAATTCTTCTAGTTAAACATTAATTTATGAGGATAATGAAGTAACTAAATTACAATGAAATGTACTCTTCGTTCAATTTGCCGTAACTCGTTTGTATTGATGTTTTTCATTACTCTAATAATCAAATTGAAAGTTTTGATAATTATGTCCCTTTATTATTAATTTGCTTGATCAATGAACAATTTATTTCTCATCACTGTTTTACTAAAAACCCAATCAGTTTTTTTCAAAAATGAATAATAATAAATAATAATAGCAAAATAATAAATAATATAATAATAAATAATAATAATAAATTAATAAACAATAATAAATAGTAATAAAATAATAATAAAATAATAATAAATGATAATAAATAATAAAATAATAATAAAATAATTTATAATAATAATATAATAATAATAAAATAATAAATAATAATAATAATAATAATAAAATAATAATAAATAATAATAATAAAATAATAAATATTAATAAAATAATAGTAAAATAATAATATAAAATAGTAATAAAATAATAAATAATAAATAAATATAATAATTATAATAAAATAATAATAATAATAATAATAATAGCAAAATAATAAATAATAATAAAATAATCTCTCTATATATAAAAAAAGCTAAGGGTCACCTCCATCCGAATTTTACTTTTTTTTGCGCTCAACCTGGTAAAAACTAATGAAGAATTCCCTGCAATGATGGAAGAAGCTTGTCAAAGTCTTATGCCTAAGCAATTAAGGCATTTTTTTGCATATATGCTAATTGGAGTTGTGAGTATTGATGGAAATATTCTATGGGAAAAATGCCCCACAATACATACACTGATTATCTTGGCCACTCAAACTAAGCATGTAAGGCTAGATATTTAATGGTTTTACTTTCAATCTGAACGTACAGCATTTAAATCCACCATTTTTGAAGTTCATTCCCCCACAATAGATGCACATAGTCCATGTCGCCCATATCAAGGTATTCAACTTCTTCAACTATAAATATTGATTTTATTATTTTTAATTTTTTTATGATTTATTTATTCTTTTATATTTATCGTTCGATATTACTTTGAAATGGTTTATGTTATTATCTTTTATCATAGTTATGTAAACATATTAATAAACTGAATCTTACTCTTGTCCAAAGAATACCCTGGATATTTACTTTATCATTAACCCCACGTTCTAACGAGGTTGGTGAAGCGAAGCGAACAGGGGCAGAGCCCTTAGTATTATTAATAATAATAATAAAATAATAATAATAAATGATAGTGAATAATAAAATAATAGTAAATAATAATAATAATAATAATAATAATAATAATAATAATAATAATAATAATAATAATAATAATAATAATAATAATTATAATAATTATAATAAACAATTATAAAAATAATAATATTGAAGGTACAAATTATTGATAATTAGTGTGTGTAAACTAAATATATTATAATACTCACACCCTGAAAATCCGGAACACTAATATATTTTTTAAGAGCAGCATTTTCATTGTTGACATAAACATGATTATATGTACCAATTGATGGCGGGATAGCACTAGGATTACCAATGATTGGGCCACGTCTTAATGGATCTGGCTGGGCAGTTGTCGGTATTATTGATCGACGTTGTTTTCTCATAAGAGTTATCATTTCTTGACAAGCAACCTACAAAACCAATAAAATAACAACTTCCAAACTCATATTAATATAAGTGACCTCTTGTCGAATACGATCCACTTGCAACAAGCTTTCTACTGCTGATACACTACGAATGTACTTCTCAATATACGACTCCTGGTCTCCTGAACTTACGGATTTCTCAGTCTGACTGGCCGCCAACTGAGCTAGCGATTCTCTGTCTTCAATATCCAAAGAATTCTGATCGAGAACTTTTACTTATTATTGTTAATATTGTTTACAAACCTGAGGTATTCCTGATACGATTTGATAAGTGACTCCATTCCATACTGATCTCAACTGCAAATGAAAGAAAAAATATTAAAATTTGATTTTAAAATTTAAAAATTCGAATTATTTCAGACCTGTTCAAATACCTATTTTTGAAGATTAATAGGACCATGAACTGACATATTTATAAGTTGCAATACAAGAATTTCCATTTCAATACATCAGCAAAGTACACAAATACAGGCGAGTTTCAATGGCAATATTATATAGAAAAACTTATATACAAATTGGTTAGAAACAATAGCATGATTGACATGAATTACGATTCATATAAGGGTACAATCTCATGTAATGCTTGCAATATTTTCTTATTTTTTTTACAAAGAACTTACTTAAGAGCTTATGACGTTAGATGAAAATATCAATAATAAGTGAAAATATCAATAATAAGGGAAAATATCAATAATATGTGAAAATATCAATACTCAATCAAGAGTAAAATAAATTTGTAATGCCATTATAGAATATTCTACTATTATATATTTGTAATTAAAAAAAAATATTACATAAACTACAAAATTTGAGTATATTTTCTAATATAAAGTATAATTATATAACAAATTAAAAACAAATAAATTTTATATTTGAATAAATATAATAAATCTCAATAGCAAATGATCATTTTAAATGCAATTAATATCTCATAGAAAACTAAATTTCAGTTAATTTAAAATTAAAACCTATTTCATCCAGTCTCGCAAAATACATCATTACATATTAAACTCAATGACTTCAAAGCCATTCTCAAAATTTTCCTATTGAAAATCATTAAAAGTTTCATTTATTCCGATAACACTTCAGTTGAAATTTTGCAATTAACGAAACAAACTCGTCAGAAACTAATGAGAATTCAAATGAAAAAGAAATGAAAATCGATCATAAAACCTATGAACCCGCGCAATATTCCTGGCATAATTAACAGAACTCTGCTACAATTCTAACACTTCTATTTCAAAAACAACCAAAGAGTCTAGACAAAATCGAAATTTCGATTAATTTAATTACAAGCACTGATGTGTTTCCTATTGGAACATTGCTAGCAAATGAAACAATAACTTCTATGACTGATTGACATCAGAGTAGCTGGACAGATTTTGGCATGAAATGTTAAATATTTCTTATAATCAATTCATTTCTGTTCCGTTAGTTTACAGAATTAAAAAAGTGATATTTAATATCCAAAGTGCGAAAATAATAATAATAATAAATAATAAAAATAATATAAATAATTAATAAATATACTACTATTACTACTACTACTACTACTACTACTACTACTACTGCAAATAATAATAATAATTAAAAATTATAATAAAATAATAATAATTTTTTAAAAAAACCATGAAGACTAAAAATCAGTATATATATATCGATGTCTCAAGCTCTTTTAAATAAATTCAATGGAAAAAAATCAGTGGTGAAAGTTCTTATAATAATAATTTTATTAATAATTTTAATATTATAAATAATTAATAAATATACCATTAATAATATAATTAATTATTATTATTATTATTATAAAGTGATGATTTCTTGGTAGCAACATTAATTATATATTTCGATAGCATCACTATCATCATCAGGTTACCTACATTCACGACGGTTTTTATTGTTAACGTTGAAAGAGACTGTTGATAAATGCACGAATAATGCTAAGGATCGTATTATGAATGAATGTAAATTGACTGATATGTCGAATGATGTAATGAATAGGAGTATTGATACTAGCAAACAAGATGAGCCAAAATATACGATGGTATTGCCGTATTCTGAAGGATATAAAGATTTCAAAAGAAAGATTGGTAAACAGCTGGGTAAATTGAATTATAGAATTGTTTCAAAATCATGCAAAGTACGTCTCAAACGCCGGTTGGATTGTGTTCGGATCTCGTTTATCAATTTACATGTAATTGGTGTAATACAACATACATTGGAGAGACTTCCCGTCATCGCTGTACTCGAGTTCAAGAACACTGTCGACCAAAAGGAGTGTCCAATATTAAAGATCATAATAAAGTCTGTATGAGAGAATAAGGAATATCGGATTTTAAAATCTTATCAAAAAATTTTGATAATTGTTTTGAGCGTGTGATATGTGAAGCATTATTGATAAGAACTTTTAATCCTAAAATCAATGTGCAGAATGCAGTGAATACGTGTGTGTTGAATGTTTTTAATTAAGTTTTTGTATGTTGATGTATACTGAATAATAGTTATGTTAAATAATTAAAAAAATAATTAAAATAATATCTTTAAAGAATTTTAAAAGTTTAAAATAATTGATTGTTGAAAATTATTTTTAAAAATAATTATTTAAAATAGTTTTTTATAATTTACAAATTTATAGATTTTATAGATTTTATAGATTTTATTATCATCCGTCATGAATGTAGGTAACCTGATGATGATAGTGATGCTATCGATATATATGGTGAAAAAGATGTACGAATGGGGATTTTTATTAATAAAATCTTTACCGTGTTTATTTAAGAATTTAATTAAATGAGAATTTAAGCCTTCTGCTGCGAATAATATATTTAATAGAAATGTAAAAAATTTCGACTATTAGAAAGCTCTTGTCAAATTGTCAAATGATAGTAATAATAATAATAATAATAATAATAATAATAATAATAATAATAATAATAATAATAATAATAATAATATTAATAATAATAATAATAATAATAATAATAATAATAATAATAATAATAATAATAATAATAATAATAATAATAATAATAATAATAATAATAATAATAATAATAATAATAATAATAATAATAATAATAATAATAATAATAATAATAATAATAATAATAATAATAACACTTACTGAGTCGTCATCAGATATGTAACTGGTTAATTTCTTTTTGAAAAAACTTGTAAATGTCTGAGATTTGTAGATATTGATACATATCCGTTTGCGAAGGACAAGGTCAACTAAAGCTGGATGGGTCAATCTAATAACAGCGCGAACAGTAATATAAATCCGATCACCAGCTGCAGTGATAGAATTTAATAGTATGCTTTCATGCAACGACGAATCCCATTGAGCGACAGCACCACATAAAGTCTCATATCTTTTTACGAGAGGTAAAATTATAAAATCCGATTCATCACTTATGCCATTCAAAATGCAATTCCCGCCAGACATGACACTAACATTTCCTTGATTATCGATACCACAAGGTACAGGACCAGGATCACTGAGAGCTGCAGCTCCTGCTGTACTGATTTCTTCGTCTATATAAAAACATTTTATTATTATTATCATTTATTATTATTATTTTATTATTATTTATTATTATTATATTATTATTATTATTATTATTATTATTATTATTATTATTATTATTATTATTATTATTATTATATTATTATCTTATTATTATTTAATATTTTATTATTATTATTATTTCCTTCGGTTCAGTTTTTTAGAAATAAATTTAATATTTACTTTTAATATTCAAGAAAATCAGGGGACAATGTTTCTCCATTCCATCGACTGGACTCCAAGTGGCTGGTGCACCGGGAATACCAGAGCCAGGTGCAGGGACTAAAACTGCATTACGCTCCTCCGTCAATCGCATCCATTGTTTCATAAGGTTATTTTCTCTTTCTACTTCTACTGAAGTTTTATTTGAAATATTTACCAACTAAAACACATCATATATTAAATATTCAACCGTCCATTAAATACTTTTTGTAATTGCTCGTTCAAATATTCTTGCCTTTTACACACAGCCTTTGACCACGAGTCCCTCAGACGATTTAAATCTTCTTCTTGATAAGAATCTGGCGATTTATTATAACCTTTCCTTTCAACAAATATATCTCCCATAGACACCTAATTATTTTATGGCATAATTCCAAATAGAAATTAAATTACTTCTTGAACTTTATCACAGATTAATGGCAAACTCCCACGACAACCTCGGGATAATCTATTTGTTCGAACAAACACTCTAATTCGTCTAGTTTGCCCGTGCTTTAATTGGAATTGGCCGCCAGTAGCAATATCATTAAAATAAGAATTTGTCGATGGTTTTAAATCAACTTTTTGATACTGGCCCTTCTCATTCAATTCTTCTATACATACCCAAAATTCAAGTCGTCTATATAATTCTATCCACCGATCACCGAATTTTCTTCCCATACTCCTGGCTTCACTCTGCTTGTCACTATCATCAATTATAGATTCAGTCATTGTTGCAGAAGAATTCGGTTTATAATTAGCATTCCAAAGGTTACCTAAACTTTTCTCACATTCTTGAATTACCTCAAATCCAGGATTTCTATTTCCATAAACCTAGAACATTTTATATTTGATGTTTTCTATAATTCACAAGTACTTCAATCGATAAAGCGTTCTCAGCAAAGTGTTCCAATAATTCATCTGTCAACATAACATGAAAATCTGTTGAATGATTGAATTTAAATGTGGTCTTATCGGTATTTCTTTGTACATAATCTGGTTGTAAAGCAGGAGGAACAACAGTCGCATCTTCCTCGCCCCAAAAATGGTATTGACAAAATACAAAATGCGATAAATGCTCAGGTAAATAAGTTGCTTGAATTACTCGAACTTTGACAGTGACACTGCTACCCAGACTGTATCCACTAGTTGATCTAATAATTATTTAAATTTCTTTTTATTTAATCATAATAGTTATTTGAAATCTTCTTTAATTTTCAGACAAAATATAACCGTTTCAGAAAAACAAAAAAAATAATAAAAAAAACATTCAAATATCAGTTTTAGGAAAAAAAATTACTGGATTTTTGAAATTGAAATATAAATACAAATTTTGACCTATACACAATAAATTATGTTTTAAAGTTGATTTTTTTTATTAAAAAATGTATAAACTTGATAATTTGGAAATATTTAATTTTAATAAAATACTTTGAATATTTTAATGGTGTCCGAATATGCTGTTGTATGTGCTTGCATAATGAGACCAAACTCTGATAGTACACCATAGACACTTGACAATATTTGCATCGTACATGGTAAATAAAAATTTGCTGAAAAAATGATAAATTTATGGACGATAAATGGTTCACATGTTGTAAATCTAGACGCTTTTTGATGGTGACTAAACATTAAATAATAATTAACACAAATTCTTTAAATTTATTTTCAAGTGCTTAAATATTTTACACTTTATGTATTATGATGAGGAAAAAGTTTTTTTCATTACAAATCATTAAAAACAGTGACAATTTATTCATCAAAGTAAAATTTTTAAGCTCAAATCAAGTTAAAGTTTTTCGATCGTATCAGATGAGATATAAGTTTTAATTGATCAGGAAATTCATGATAAGATTTCAAAGACTTGTGAATAAATACAAGTTCTTTAAAAAATGACGAATGAAGCCAACTGTTGTTAGAAAATGCTATTATATATATATATATATACAAACAAAATAAAAATTTAGATGTGCAAAAATAACGTTTCTTAAAAAAAATTATTAAAATTGTAATTAATGTGGAAATAAAATGATAAATATTTCTTCCATTTTAGATAAATAATACAATTTGATTGGCCTAATTATTCTTGGATAATTAAATTTATAATTCAGTTTTATCCAATAGAAACAGGTCAGTTAATTCAATAGAAATTTCTAAATAAACTGTTGTAAATTCGTGAATTTTACTGCTTCATATAATCAATATTTATAAATCATTTCACTAGTTATTTTGAATTTGAACGAGCAAATAGTAAAAGAGTTAAGGTCAATTTAATATTTTTATCAAGATAAATAATTAAATAAAGCACAGAACAAACTTTTTTCTTCAAACAAAAATAACTAAAATATCTCGAAAAATATTTTTTTGTGATAAATAATAACTATCAAACTGAAAAGAATATTTCATTCAAACATATAATAAAGAAACTCTGAAAAGAACACCAAAAGAAGAGTAAAATTATACGTTAGAAAAATTCAATTCATTTAAGTGCAAATATTCTTAGCTTTATCAAATTTCCAAATAAATTTTAAGCTTTTAATTTGAACAATATTTAATCGAGCATTAATTATATTTAAATGAGATTTAAAGAAATTTAGCATTAATTATATTAAGGTACATTACTTTTTGTTATGCGTGCATTATTAATTTGTAATTAGCAGTATTTCAAATTCAAAGCTTTAAATGGCTTGATTACAACGCGTTAAGAGGAGATAGATAACACCCAAAACAACACAGCTTCTAATACAAAACACTCAAAATAAATTCAAAGAAAGTGGGTACCTTTGCAGACCTACGAGAACAAGGAAGAAGCTTTATAAAAATAAAGAGTGATGGAATCTGGAGCATTTCAATGACATATATTACAGGTGAAGGCAACTATTCATTTGCAATATCACAGTGACAATAAAACTGTAACTATGTTGAACATTAACATGAACATCTATAAACAACATGTATTTAAAGAAGAGACAAAGAAAGAAATTTGCGAATTATTCAAACTGAAATCCAACCCAAAGTACATCTCTGAACTTCTTGCTAAAAAGTCATTACCAGTTCCAACGAAACAGCAACTATCGAATATATAATTATTTTTATTTCATTGCTATCAATCACCTCATTGTTCAACTAAATTATAATATTCTTTATTAATAAATTACAAGAACTTTGAGATTTTTATTGCATGGAGTTTAATGAAACAATAACTAGAATTTATATATCAGATACAATAAAAATTAGTTTTAAAAGAATGTGATAGAAATAAAATTATAAGTTGTATTACCTGGACGGTCCACTGGTGTCATCGGAGTAATCGTATGTATTATTAGGACCGGAAATTACTGAGGACGTCATTGAAGTTTGATTCTGACATTGACTGTAAATGGAGGTATTCATAGCTGATGATTCACGAGCACCCAAATCTGGTAACTCGCCTTTCACAACCGATAATTCGACAGCCAGTTTTCCAGATATCTAAAATATCAAATATAATATAATTTCATAAATTTATTTCCAATTAAATTATGAAATAGTTTGCCACTTATTTAATACAATTGTATAATAAACTAGCTGTATTCAAGTGTTTAGCTACGGTTATATTTTTCTAATTAATTAATGTTTTAATAAATTACTAAGTTTTGATTTTCACATTATTTATAATAAGCATAATATTAATAGTTACAAAATAAAATATAAAAAGAGGTTTACTATTGTGTAGCGATACTATTGAAACTCCCTATTTGAAATATTTGTAAAGTCTGGAGTAATTTAAATTAAGGGTATACAAAACCTCAACTGGTTAGCGAATCGTATTCTTCCCAATATTGAATTCAATGATTCATATGTTAACATTCTTCAGATGCTAACTTCATTAATAATTACTGCCATGTCATTTGTAGGGATCAGAATCTCCTTATCATTCAATAATAAAGATTCTTTAATGTTCAAGTTCTTTAATTCCGGGTCAATTCTCTCAGTTAAAATATTGAAATATCTAACTTCCTAAAATTAATTTTTGCGTCCTCCTCATCAACTTACCCGATCCTTAATAAAACTAAATAATTCAGAAAAATTGTTCCTTCATAACATTTATCCAAGTCGATTTCGTTTTTGTTTACAGTAAAATCGCCTTGAAAATTTACATAATTTTTGAGGTATAAACTTTTGTAATTAGTAATAATTAGTAATTAGCATATAATTAGATCTGCTTACGACGTTAAAACCATAAGTGAGGGTTTATAAGGAAAATGAAAAGTAACGAAATCTTACAACCACCTTAATTTGTAGGATTTTATATGTTAATAACAGTGAATTAAATGTTTTCAAAAACATTGATCCATGAAAATAATTGACAATAATTAGGAGGCAAAAAAACTATACGGCATCTGTAACGTCAAATTTGCACCAATTACGCTAAAATAAATGTTGTACTTTATATCGATGTTTCGAAAAAAAATCTTTAGTTTGCAGCTTGTATTTTTTGTAATTTTTACAATTATCTAGCTCCAGCGGTTTAGGCTATGCGAACAGCGAAAGGTGGCAAACGAACTAACAAACGTATTTATAGTTTTATATATAAGATACTAACTGGGGTACCCGGCGTTGCACGATTTAAAAAATACATAAAAATTTAATTAAAAAAAAGTACATGCAATTTATATATCACTTATGATAAAGCTTGTCGATTTTGTCGATTTTTGGTTTTTCATTCTGGTGCAAAAATGAAAAGATTTCTTGGTAACCCAACTCTAGAACATGCCACTTATAGCTGTCCATGGGCAAAGCATTCTTCCTCAAGTACAATGCCTGCCACTTTTAAAACTGTCCCTGCGCCTTGTTGATAGACATGGAAAATGCAAGCCTGATTGGAAATTGAAGGCGCTTGAAATCAAAAGGCATATCTGTCGGTATGAGTGGAATTCTTGGGATGAAGACATTTTCTTCTTTGACACAGCCTGTCAAAATTGTGGCTTCTATTACATGAGATAAGAGATTCTTTATGCTCAATCGTGCTCCATTGCACAGTTTAGTGGGATCCAAATTTCTCATAAGTATGATAGGAGCTCCAATTTTAAGTTCCAAGTTGTGTGAAGGGATGCCAGAAGGCTCCAAAAAATTTACAAACTCTGTTGGATAGTAAACAGCTTGGGCCAGATCCGTAACCGTATCAATTGATTTGTAGGTTTTTGAAATGCCTGGTAGAAAATTATGAATTTGAGAATTGATGCTGTTAACACTTGAATTCTTTGAAGCAAGAATGGCCTTTTCACACAACCACTCAGGATTTTTAAACTGCTCATGGATGTTTGGAACAACTGCAAGTTTCAACTCTTCAAGTTACTTTGACACAGTGAAATAATTTGATGGGAAAGAAACAGTTCCTGATGCTGGGTCTACCTGCCACTTTCCATCGCCAAGTTGAAGTAATTGATGTGAGAAGTAGCCTGCTGTATTATCTCCATGTAAATGGACTCTCATGTTGGTTGTCAGAGTCATTTTCTTGGCCTGTTTCCACAGAGTTGAAGCATTGAGGAAGGCATTCAACTCATCGCTTGGTGTTGACCTTGGAATGACAGGCAAAGTTTGTCAAAAATCTCCAGCTAATACTACAACTGTTCCTCCCATTAGTTTTGATTTCCTTCTAAATCCTGAAGAGTTTTGTCCAAGGCTTCAAGAACTCGCTTGTGTGGCATTATACACTCATCCAGACAATGAGAGAACACTGTTGTAGTACCTTGAGCTTTCCTGATCCCTTTCATATGTTGCAGGTTACATTCTCAGAATGGTTCATGTTCAAAGGTAACTTGAAGGTAGAATGAGCTGTTCTACCTCCTGCAATCAATGTTGATGCTATGCTAGAAGAAACAACTGCTAGGGCAATACCTTTGTCTCGTCGATTTGTAATATTGTAGCCAATGTCACCTCATTGGGGTATCTACTGTAGTAAATCAAGGTGACCATGAGTAGGGTTAGGGTACCTTAGGGTGGTCATCTGGGGTTGAAACATAGCCTATGACCTGTCCCGAGTCAAATTAGGGTCACGTGCAAAATTTCAGCACCCTAGGTCCAACGTGGGGAATTCTATGAGTAACAAACAAACTTTCATCTTTATATATTAGATATGCTCAATATATTATAAGTTTGGATCAACTAAAAAATCCCCCCATAAAATATTAAGTGATTTTTTAGACATTTTTATAAATGTGTTTTTAGAAATCTAATTTTAAAGTTAATGGAGGAAAGTTTAACATATTTAATTGTCTTTTTTAGACAAAAAGGAATCTTAAGAAGTACAATAACTCGTAATTATTGTTTACTGACATTGGTTGACAATAGACAAATAGATAAATATGTCTGGAAGTGTATGAATCCCATTTGCAATAAATTTAAAACTACAAAATCTGTCAGATCAGGTTCCTGTTTAGCAAAATTTGATTTAGACTTCAAAACTTGTTTGTTAATACCGTGGATGCTGATTTTCTAATCACTAATAAAAAATGTTGAGAAATGACGGGATGTTCGGAACCAAAGATAATTAAATTTTTTGATCTTTTAAGATCAAGAATTGCATTATTGTTTAATTTTGAAAATGAAAAACTGGGTGGTGAAGTTATTATCGTACAAATAGATGAATCCATGTTTAGACACAAACCTAAAAATCATCGAGGAATGTCCAGCAGTGATGAAATATGGGTTTTTGGTATGGTTGATACAATTTGTATTCCTAGTAAAGGATATATGTGTATTGTACCAGATAGATCTCAACAAATCCCTGTTACCAATAATTAACAGAATGTGTTTGCCTGGATCTATTGTATGGTCTGATGAATGGAAAGGATATCTAAATATCAAAAGAAATGAAAATTTGGCCCATTCAACAGTAAACCATAAAACACAGTTTATTAACTTATGAAACTGGAAAGCATACACAAGCCATTGAAAGTTACTGGAAAAACAAAAAAGTAGAATTAAATCTACGAAGGAGATTAAAAAAGAAAAATTGCCATTGTATTTAGGAGAGTATTGTATTTAGAGACGATATTCTTAAAAATGATTTTAATGAAGTTTTAAAATTGTTTCATGTTATGCTCTATGTCCCCAAAAATAGAGTTTAAAAGTCAAATTGTCCCAGTTTTTGAATTAATTAACAAATTATTTTACAAGCCCTTACTTAAAAATTTCAATTTCGCTTATATGTTAATACCTTGATCTAGCTGCTAGACTGATTTGATGTAAGCAGAGAATATTTTCTATAAAGAAAGAGAAAAGAGTCAAAATTTGTATATAACTGGTTCAACGTTTGTTTTGTATATTACTAATAAAAAATCAAAATTATAAGGTAAAGATTGCATTGAGAAGATGTAAATACAATACATAGATCTTGGTTAGAACTATATCTTCAGTGTTAAGAAATTGTTTCTATCATAATATACATAAAATACGACGTATATACTTGAGAAAAATTATGAATTATCAAATTTAAAAAATCCATTAATTTCGATATTGCCCCAACTAGGGCCCTAGGGCCCCAGATGAGAAGCACTGATTTAGATTAATAAATGTGTTTTTATTTTACTAACATTTTATTTTCTAAAGGAAAATTTATTGTTGATCCAAAATATGTCTTATGTTGTCTTTTAGTTGATCCATAAGTTTGTGGGATCAGAATTAAAAGTTTCCACGTGTCATTTTAACCCTCCAGAGGGCGCGTTGGGTCTCACAGACCCAGACGATCTTTGATGGTTTTTTACTTTTTACTTTTTACAATATTAATTTAAAATTACAAATTAAATAAATTGAATTATATAAAATAAGTATGTAATTTTATTATATAAATGATTTCAAATATTAATATCTATATAAATCAATTCTAATATTTAACAATAAAGATAAAAATAAAAAGTATTTAAAAATTATAAAATTTATTCGTTAATTTTTAACCACTGATGAAACTTTGGTCCATTACCATACGTCTAAAAGGAAGGACATTTTTGTAAAAAGTCAACTAGAAGAATCTGAATATCGCTCGACCAATTATGTTAAAGTTCATGAAGATTATATTGAGAAATACAAATGCAATCATTCATTATCAGGCGGCAAACTACTAAGTGATCCTCGTATAAACTTATAACAGCATATGTTAATTTTTAATTTTTTATTTATTAAGTAAAATATTCGACAAATTATTGTAGAGAAAACAATAATAATTTTAATTTATTTATATATAAAAATAAATATAAAATAAAAAATGAAAAAAATATTTATCAGCTTAATCAGAGTAATTATTATTAAGAAAAAAATTAAATATAAAAAATGGGAGATTTTTATAAATAATAATTTTTCCTACTTCTCCTTGCTGATTGATGATCGGCACTTGATATTTGAATTTTATTTTCTGAAACAAGCAACTCAAATAGATGTTGGCAACTCCAATCAAATTGTGATCTTCTTGAGCATCGAAAAATGGGTCATCTTTGATAATCTATCAAAAAATAATTTTTAACTAAGATTTTTTTAGTGATCACAAAATCAAGCAAGTAACAATTTTATGCAGGGTTGTCTAACTGAGAATTCACTAAATACAACTAACAATAACTTTGTACAATTTGGTCATGTTAGGTCAGTAAAAATGATACATTATATTGCTATACAAAAATGAGGGCAACGATACAAACACTTCATTATTTTAAATTATAGATTATTTTGATAGATAGTACGTACAATTACATTTAATTTCCATACAGCGGTTCTCAAACGTTTTGAGCTGCAGAGCCCTTTGATGTAGCTCGCGGATCCACAGGGCTCCACGGAGCACACTTTGAGAAACACTGTAGTAGGCGTAGCGCACTATATTGAGTTAACAGTTACATATTTTTTTAGTTAAAATTAAGGAAATCTGAATTATTTCAAAACAACAAGTTAAGTTCATATATTAAATAATAATAATTATAAGTTAATTTTTTTTAAATTATGATTTAAGTTTTAGGTGATTTAAATTTATAATTTTTATTTCAAATTTGATTATGGGATACCGGAGCCCTTTGAGTTGGCTCGCATATCCACAGGGCTCCGTGGAGCACACTTTGAGAAACCCTGCTCTACAAATTAACTGGTATACACCAAATATCACTGAGATACATTTGCTATAGTAGCGGTTAGCGTGTACATCAATTAGTTTTATTAAATTGACTCATCAATTTAATAAATTTCATTTTTCTAGAAAATTATTTTAGCCATTTTTGAAATTGTTTTCAGGTAAGATGTTTAATTTTAAATAAAATTTAAGGCTTGTTCTTAAATATTACTTTTAGTCAACATTTCTATTGTAAATTATTTTTAATTAATTTTCAGGTTTTTTAAGAAATTTATTTTATAATTATTTTGAAATTATTTGGATATAATGTAAGTCAGATCAATTTCTAATTATAATTAAATCAATCGTCATAAATGTATTTTCAAAAACATTTCTAAAACAAATATCAGAAATTCTAATGAATATTTAACTTAATTTTAACTCAAAAATAATTCTTACGATGATATTTCGTAATTTTCATGATGGAATTTTACAAGTGTACCAATCTAATATTCTTAATATTAATAACCTTTTCCAATCTTATAAAGCAATTTATTGATAACACATATCAAACCACTAATATATTACAATAAGCATAATTTTATACTACCGGATCGAGATGTGCTAGTAAAATAATTTCAAATATACTTATTTTTTATTATATAAATTCTATTTCTAATTTCACTAGTTATTAATTTACCAGACTTTCATAGATATATTCAAATAGTATTTTCCTGGCTAGTTCAAGTTAAACTACGTAGATGAAACTAATTGTAATAAATTTCCTATCATCATATCAGAAGGTAATTGAGTCTAAAAGCACTAATTAAGCGGCGAATTTTTCGAAACGTCTTATTAAATTGAAAGGAAAATTTACAACTTAATATATTCTGAATTAATTGTTATGATCAAATATTGTCATATTTAACTGATAAATAGATTTATGAAAAAAGAAATTTCCATCACTTTGACGAACATGGACAAACATCTTTTGTTTAGATTCTTCATTGAAAAAAAATGTTTTCAATTTGATTTTTACTAGACTGTGTATTGCAAATATTGATCTAGAGTCTGAAAAGGAATGAAGATAAAAGAAAATGAAAATTGAAATATATGAATATTTATTCGCATCATTGAAAAAGTAACTATTTTTAATTTATTTCTTGCAACTTTATTTTATTGGGAGTTCCAATATAAGTAACTTTAAACAATCGCTTAAGCTACTATTGCTCACGAGTTTGATAACAGCTGAAGGAAGTTGTTGCATACTTCTTAAAAATAAATTACAAAAAAAGATGATAGCCATTGAGATGATGGAAGAAGCACAACTTGAATCTCATTTTAAATATGAATCAAAAACCATAATTTAATTATTGTCAAAAAATATATCTTAACTTTCATTTGGTAAACAAAAAGATGAGAATATTGAGATTGAACAAAAAGATAATATGATAATATGTAAACCCAAGTACAGAAATTTACAAAAAGGACTGCAGGAAATAAAAGAGAAAACAAAAAAAAACAAACGTAACTTGTAAAACTTAAATTATTTGTAAAAATTTCGAAAAAAGCTTAAATTTTGTAAAATTGATCTAGTTGCTTTCTTGACCTTGATTGGAATTAATACAATAACTTCTTAAATTGCTTCTCCAGTAATTTCATAATTTTATTTTCTTTCTTTACAATTTCTGTTTTGTCTACTTTTCTCTCCACTTCTTTCTTCACTTTTAAATTTGCTATAATTCTAGTTGTGTTTCCTTTTATAGTTTACAATCTAATGGCAATTATTGATATTGACATTTCGTTTGGTCTTCTCCAATTCTACTTATGTCTCTGACAGCTATCGAGATTTGCAATATTTAGAAGATGCCATCTCCTGGCTTCCCTGGTGATCTCTTTTCTTCATTTCGACTAACCTATCGAGATATGCCAATTTAAATTTGATTTTTCCCCTTCTTCGATTTGTCATTTTTCATTATTTGATTGTTTGATATTTTTTCTATTCTTTGCTATTTCACTTTTCTTTTCTCATTTCTTCCAATCACTCTTACTTTCCAGGATTGGGGAGCAATTAATACTTTATACTCACTTTTCATTTTATACATGTCCCGTTGCAATCATTTTATTTAATTTAACAATAATTATTCAATTTTTATTATTTAGATATCCTCAGCAAATTTATATATTTAAAAAATTAATTTTGCTTTTCGGTATTTCTCAATTTTTGGTTTTCGATATTAAATCTGACTCTGACAGCTTTAGATCAACTTTAAAATAATATATTGGAAAATCAAGGTTTTTAAGATTCCTTCTAATTTAAAGCACTATTTGCAAAATTGAATACCAAATGAATCATTTTGATCGAAAATAAGCAATTATTAATGAGACAACATGTCCATTTGTATGCACTTTCATTATTTTATTTTGTGATGCATGAAATAGTTTCCAGTGAAACTTATTTCTATTTATTCGGTTTCAACGACATGGATTGCGGTCTTTGAGTCGACAAGTAATAAATATTGGTAATAGATTTTTATTAGAATGAAGAAAATTAAAATAAAAATTGTTTATTTAAAAACTTAGTGCTCATTGATATTAAAATTTGAATTAGCTCTCAAAAATTGTCAATAAAATAAAAAAAATTCGAACCAGTTGAAAATTGATAGTTGAGAATATTAACATTTTTGATTTCTGGACAAATCAATCATCAATTATCAGAAACATTTTTAATGCTAGAATTTATAGATTTTATAATAGTTACGTATTTCATTATCAAATTCTAAATTAATAATAATAACAACAATAATAATAATAATAATAATAATAATAATAATAATAATAATAATAATAATAATAATAATAATAATAATAATAATAATAATAATAATAATAATAATAATAATAATAATAATAATAATAATAATAATAATAATAATAATAATAATAATAATAATAATAATAATAATAATAATAATAATAATAATAATAATAATAATAATAATAAAGTTAACTATGTATATATACATGAAAAATTAAATGTATGAAATATAAATAAAAGAAATTAGACAAACATCTTCACCAGATAAACTGGTTAAATTTTGATTGAATGGATTTTCTAATGGCATCCGTGTAGGATAACTTGTATCTTTCCATTCTTCATATAAATCTCTCATCTCAACTACTTTGTTCTCCAGTTTTTCGAGAGACCAAATTTGACTAGATTTGTTGTCACGTTTAACAAGAATTGCTGGTTCACTAATGATTCCTCCTTTCTAAATGATTTATATGTTGGGTTAATTAGTAGTTTTCGATTGACATTCCTACTTTTCCATTGGGATTTAGACTGGCTGCTGGTATTTGCAAAGTGACACTGTATTCTGTGGACTTAGCCATTTCATCTGCCAAAAAATTTGCTTCTCTAGTAAGAGCATTAGCCTTTGCAAGTTGTTCTCTTAGTTTTATCAAGACTTGGGCCAGAGAATGCTCTCTATTGTAAACAATTGTTGAAAGGTTTTTATAGTGGTATTTTTTGAAATTAAATACGAATTGAGCATATTTTAAAAAAGAATAATAATAATAATAATAATAATAATAATAATAATAATAATAATAATAATAATAATAATAATAATAATAACAATGTTTTGAGATATTTTTAAATCATTGTCAATTGAGAAAAAAATTAATGAAAACATTTTAGAAATAATAAATAAAATGAACTATTATAAAAATAACATCAGCTTGTATGTAACTGAATATCCTTAACTATATACTCCTATTTTCTGGAATATGCCATAAAATTACGAAATAAATGTTAGCAAATCAAAGTTTATAAATGAGAATATAATAGCGAACCGTATATACCTCCGTATAAGTTCATCGTGTATAAGCCAAAATAATAAATAATTTAAATTTGAAAAAAAACAATTTTTAAAAATGTTTGTAACCTAAATAGACATGAAGTCTACATAAATGTTTTACCGGAAAATAATAAAAACATTAATTTCATTTTGTTAAAAAATTTTAAGACATTAATGGAGTTCAACTTCTCTTGAATAATATCATCATTTTCCATGTGAAAAAAATCTTAAAGTTTCAGTGCGTGCTTATTGGTCAAAAGCCGATTTTCAGGATGCTACACAGGTATATACAGTAATTGATTATTATTTTATATATTTTCATTCTATTTAATTAAAATATTTTCGGAGCTGGTTTCAAACTTTATCTTCAGAATTCCTGTAAGTGGTTGAAAATAAAGCAAAACAGATCACAATTGCTTAGTAATAATAACGCATTTTTCATTGGCAACAACAAGAAATGTTATTATAAACACAAATTCGACTACCAAAATTAATTGATCAAGAATATGGCACAGAAAGAATGACAAATGAACAGTCGCGATTCACTACTTAGTGAAAATGAATATGCATTAAGTCACTTTTAATTACGTTCTGATCATATTTTTTTGACATAAATCGAATTTTTCAATATCAAAGCGTAATTAAAATTGAATTAATGGATGAAACTTCAATAATATTACTTGTAACAATGACGACTTGATGATACTGGCTACCAATTCAACCTAAAAACTGCGTTTTGAACCTAAAGAAATTGAACGACGCTAGGAAAAGGTATCAGAATATTAAATTGAAGTCAAATGATTGAATTGAAGATATAATTACCTACATTTGACGTTCATCTATGTTAAATTATTTATATTATTATTAACTCTGCGGTGGATTGCTGTGTTAGGAAAATCTGTTGAACCCAGTAGAGTCTTCATTAAAAGAAACTGTAGCGGGACAACTGGAGTGGATGTGTACTATATGGGTGTGCGTGCGTGTGTGTTGTGAGAAAATATTTAATAAATAAAAATAATACCGTAGAGTGTATAAAGTATTTGGAAAAAAGGCCAATTATAGTACCATGGTATATTAATTAAACTCTTCAATCCTTTTTAGAACATACCTAACTAGGTACATGCTTTTTACTTAACTTTTTCCTTTTTACGACTACTATCTGTGAAGTAGATTTTTTCGCAACAGTTTTTATTCACCTCAATATACGTAGGTTAAAAAATTTCACATTTTTTACTTAAAATTAATTTCAAGTCGTTAGTCACTAATATTTTTTTCGTTAGTGTCTTCATTGGAGTCGTTATCATGTCACTAGAGTCATCTGAATTATAGTCCGCCTCAGCAGCTTAAACAAACTAAAAATTTTCCTCTTCGTCTTTTTCTACTTCATTCTACTCTTCTAACAGGATCGTTAATCCACCAACTTCAGTTCGGTCAGAGTTTAAGACATGCAAAAGCCGTTTGTTTAATTTATCGCGTGGGATTTCTTTTTCAAACTGACCTATGGCCCAACATTCGAATGATCATCTCACGATATCATGGAAAATTTTCGACGAAATTTATTATGTCCTTGATATGACGATTTTTATCCGAACTTCTTTTCGCAATTGAAATCCATACAAATCCATTATCAGCAAGAACCACCAAGTTTTGAAAAACAATTATTTATCCACCAAACCATCAATTCAGTGGTCATAGAACCAAACATGCTGACCGCAACATCAATATTTTAGGGAATATTTATCATGGGCACTTTTTTATACCTTTTAAAATGATGATAGTTCGCATTAAAATTCCAGCTGCAGAAATACGCAGAACTACTGTAAATCGATAATTATTTTGGTTTTTCAAATGACTAAATGAATTAAATAAGTTTTAAGTTGCTTTATTTTCAACTTACCCATTTCCCGGTATTCGTAAATAGAAAGATTATCATACGGTAATTAAAAGCCATCACCAAATACAGATTTTATTGCTTCCAAAACTAGAGATTATAAATAAATTCCTATTTGTGCCAAAATTTGTTAACAAACAATTTTATTTAGCGATACTGGATGATTTCAAAAAACTATATACCAAAACATGAATTCTTTATGTCTGTTCTGCCTTAAATTATGAGTTAAAGGAAAATTTATTTTCAATTATCTAGACTGTAATGGGCGTCCGCAAGGGGGGGGGCAAGAGGGGGCACTTGCTCCCCTGGATATTCCAAATCATTCTATTTTTCGATTAATTTAAACACATTTTAATAGACGCGCTCAAACAAAGTTTGAAAATACCCAAGACAAAAAAAAATTTAATAATAAGAGGCTTCCTGTTTTTTTAATGTAAAACACTGTTTTTTATTTATTTCACTCAAATATTGATTTATAAATAAATTGATTAATAATGAAGATAAATATTTTTTTTCATTTTTTTGCATTTTTTGAAGTGTTTGTCGAACAATATTATTTTACTTGAGAAAATAAAGATGAAAGGTTTGTGAGTTTTGATAAAAGAGAATGGAGCTAAATGCAGCACAGACAAAATGCCAAAGAATTTTTTAAGACCATTATTTCTCAAAGTGAGAAATTGGCAGAACAATTAAACATCCAGTTGACAATTCCCAGACAATTTAAGAGGCAAACACACCGTTCAAATAATGGTGGTTCAACTGTTATATACTTTCGAAGATCTGCCTTTATAACATACTTGGATTCAATCATCTCATCGTTGGAGTGCAGATTCAATGACAATAACAAAATCAATTTTAGTCTATTTTCACTTCACCCAGTGGAAATGTTGAAACTTTCAAAAGATGAATTCAAAACTCACACAGAAAACATCATAATGGAACATCAAATTGAAAACTTTGATACTGAGGCAAGCACTTGATTTGAGATGTGTTCAAATAAAAAGTCGGATTTCGAAATCAAAAGTCACGATGGAATGATGGATTTATTATAATTCACAGACTCTTTTCCAGCTATTAAGAAAGCAGTTCTTATTGCTTTAACATAGCCAGTGTCAGCTTGCACTATTGAAAGATCATTTAGCACACTGAGAAGAGTTAAAACGTGGCTAAGGTTAACAATGTGTGAAAATAGACTTTCTAGACTTTGCATGATAAGTGTTCATCGTGACAGAATCAATCACAGTAAAAAAAGCGAAAAATAATGAACAAAGTGATCAATAAATTTGGTCAAGATCACAGACGTTTGCAATTTCTTTTCAAAAAATAATATTTATGAATAAGTCTGTAATTTTGTTTTATAATTGAATAGATATTTATGGAAAATATACAACAAAGAACTTTTTTTACGCTTTTTGATTCTGTTTATTCCTAAAATCACATTAATGTTCCAACGATAGAAATGACTTTAATTTAAATCATCAATATACTATTATTAATCTGATTGTATATACTATATAGTAACAACTTTTTTTTCGTAAATGAGCATAACAAGAATTTAAATGATACTAATCATTGTATGTTTAAGTATTACATTAATATGTAGAAGTTTTCTACTTTGTTGTTTTTGCCCCCCCCCCTTGGAAAATTCCTGTGAACACCCATGTAGACTGTCAACATTTTGTCGCGGATCCAATCTAGTACAATTATATGAAGTATTTGCATGTGCTCTTTAAACAACAAAATTCCCTATTTACATTTCTAATATTTTGAAAATTTTTATCGTTTAATCCTTTATTAGTTTTTTGTATCGGAAATGATAAAATGATGATACAACATAGACGAGAATGTATGACATGCAATAACCCTTTTTAATTGCAAACAACCATTTATATTTTGACAAATTATTCCTATCGATAATCTGGCCGTTTATTATTAGTTAAAAAACTATTAAACCGGTTAAAAAAAAAGAATTTCTCTCTGAAAAGCGTTATCCAATTGAAAAATCACTAATCAAGATGAAAAATTATAAACTGCATTCCAATTAAATTATTTGTTTGTAAAATAATTGCTTGAATAAAATGCTAGTAATAATGATAATTATTTCAGAAGGATTTACAATATAATTCTTTGTTTCACATAACAATAACAATTTAAAAATTTTTAAAAAAATTATTTTTCAATAAACTTGTATTTAGTTAATTGAAATTATAATTGTGATTATTTTTAACACGGAATTCAGATGTCTCGTGAATATTTCTCTCATTCCAAATAGGAGGAAAATAATATGAGAGATAAATATTAAAATGTTGTCTTTATTTTAAATTATCATATAAAGCCGAAATTCAATGAATAAATATAAATATGCGTGCATATAGACAAAGTAATAATATTAATAATAATAATAATAATAATAATAATAATAATAATAATAATAATAATAATAATAATAATAATAATAATACAAACAATAATAAATAATACTGCTAAATAAATATAATAAAAAAAATATATAAAATAAAATAAATATAATAAATATAATAAATACAATAAATATAATAAATATAATAAATATAATAAATATAATAAATACAATAAATATAATAAATACAATAAATATAATAAATATAATAAATACAACAAATATAATAAATATAATAAATACAATAAATATAATAAATATAATAAATACAATATAATAAATATAATAAATACAATAAATATAATAAATATAATAAATATAATAAATATAATAAATACAATAAATATAATAAATATAATAAATACAATAAATATAATAAATATAATAAATATAATAAATACAATAAATATAATAAATACAATAAATATAATAAATACAATATAATAAATATAATAATTACAATAAATATAATAAATACAATAAATATAATAAATATAATAATTACAATAAATATAATAAATATAATAAATATAATAATTACAATAAATATAATAAATATAATAAATACAATAAATATAATAAATATAATAAATATAATAAATATAATAATTACAATAAATATAATAAATATAATAAATATAATAATTACAATAAATATAATAAATATAATAAATATAATAAATATAATAAATACAATAAATATAATAAATTCAATAAATATAATAAATATAATAAATACAATAAATATAATAAATATAATAAATACAATAAATATAATAAATATAATAATAACCTTTGTTCCACCCAAGATTGGTATTTAGCTTGAACTAATTGTAAATTGTTTGGAGTAGCAAATATATTTGCTTGACTACCCATCCATGTTGGCAATGGAACCGAAGAGGGCCATAGACCAGAAGCATTGACTGATTGTGAAGATATTGAAAGATTATTCACATCATAAAAAGAATTTGAACTATCTAATTTATAATTTTTTATACTTATATAAATAAAATATTCTGTGACAAATTTGAACACAGACAAACAAATAACACAAAATTACAAACAACATTATCTTTAAATTTACTTTGATTTGATGCCATCGCAGCGGCAGCTGCAGCATAACTGCCATAGGCTGGGGGTAAATTCATCATACTTCCACTGTATTGAGACATCGACATGAGGTTGGAATTGTGTGAAGACATTGACCCAATGGTATCATCTGATTTCTCAAATCCACCCGATGGTACCAATTGTTCTTTTAGGGCTTCTAATTGTTTTTCATATTCAAGTCTTTGCTGAGTTAAAGCTTCTTCTTTTTCAGCAATATGGTGCTTTTCTAAATCACTAATCGCCTACATAAAGAAAAGTAAAATTTCCATTTTGAAATGACCAATTGAAATTTCGATTACTTGTTGAATTGGATCATCTTGTAATTCAGCCATCATAACTTCTTCTTGAGCTTTTTGAAATTCTTCTGCCTGTGAAAAATCTTCCCGAGACATACTTACTATAGATTGTTAAATATAATTCCATGTGATTGCAACCAACAACAAAATCTTCTTACCGTCATTTTCAGGTGCATTCATTTTCTTAGGACAATTCAATCGGAAAAAATGATTCATTCCCCATAGAATTCTGTCTTTATTATTGATTTTAGTCTTTTCTTTAAGATATTTTCCGTTTAACAGAGTTCTAGAATGACACAAAATTTGAATATTGTAAACGAGACTGTTAATCAAAAACAAAAAACAATTGAAATAACAATTCCAATAATTAAACCGAAACCGAATTCCATCGCAAGGAACATGAATGAATCAATAAAAACTTCACCTTTTTATACATTATTAATTACATTTTCAATGAACAACTTTGTCATGTGATAGAACATTTATTATTTTTTTATTATTTTCGTTAAAAACGAATACTTTTTAATATATAAAAATCTAATTTTAACTTGTTATCAAATAATTTTTATTTTTAAAAAGAGCTGTTAACATATCATTTAACAAAAAATAATCAAATATTTAAAATACAAAAAAATTACATTTTAAAAAGGATAAAAAATAAAACTTACATTAAAAATCAAAGAAAATCCAGTAAAATTGCGAAACGATTGTAATGGAAAATAATTTATCAATAATAAAAAAATAATAATAACAGTAATATTCGAATATTCTGCTTGATGTGAATTCAAATAAGAGATAAAGATTGAAAGATGAGTGTATCCGTGTACGTATATGATCGGTATGATTGGTATGCAGCATGGTGTGCTTTGTGTGTGCACACATCTATTGTTTATTTGTTGGTCGCTGAGTGGTTATCTGAGTTTGTCAGCGATGAATAATATTAATATGACAATTCGCATACTCTATTTTTATATGCATATACATTGGGCCATTGCACTGCAACACGCAGGTTTCATTGAAATCAATTATAAATTAATCTTTAAGATTTATAACAATTAATTGCTGATACAAAGGTCTTCCTTAACATCGTGCTGTAATGGATATACAAATTTATTGCAACTGATATATATTACTGAAGCGTGATAAATTGTGTTGTTTATTATATATTTATGCAAAACGAAAAATATTCAGAATTCTCTCACAAGAATAATTATTATGATTTATATTTACACAGGTAAATAAATTTTTGGTTTATTATTAGAACAATTGTCGGTAAACTTATCAATTAGGAAACAGAAATGAAGATGGTAACGATTAAAATAAAGAAAAGAACAAACTAACTACTGTTAAGGTAAAGATTTTTTAAAATTAAAGTGTCTAAATATTACTTTGCAAATCATTTAAAATGAAAATAATAAACTTAATGAATTTTTAAAAAACTAGCTTCATTTCTATCACCAGTTTTTTGGAAGAAATCATTTGAAAAATTAATTTTGAAATTTTTTTTAACATAATTATGATTAAAGAAGAATCTGGGAAATAAGCAATAAGCAGTTACAAGAAAATAAGGCTAAATAAATACAGAAATACAAATGCAATGGAAAGTTTCGTTTGAAATTAAATAATTAACGATAATTACATACTTTTAAATGTGAGTTTATTATGAATAGATAAATTTTCAGGTTCAAAAAATTGAATGTCGACAGAAATTCAAAGTGTTTTTACTAAAATTATATAGTAAAATAAAAATTAACTTCGAATATTACTTTCAATTTAAAAACAAGTAGAAATAATTTATTAATCGAATATGAATTTTATACATGTGATAGAATATTCCATATTTATTAAAATTTATTCAAAAATTTGTTACAAAATATTATTTTTATAATTTAAAAATTAATTATTTATAATTTTATTATTATTATTATTATTATTATTATTATTATTATTATTATTATTATTATTATTATTATATTCGTTAATATGCATAGCATATAACACATAAAATTGAGAACATTACTAACTTCCAGGACAAATTATGACCACTTTATGGAAATAAGTGACAAAATAAATAAATCATATAATTTCTGAAAGCATTATTATGGTTTATATGAATTGACATTGATGAGTATTTTTAGGACAAAAAAATTTGAATTTTTTATAAGACTAGTTCTTGGCATATTATCCAAGAAATTTCTATTGAATTTATTGAATAAACAGGAAACTGTAAATATGAATTTTACTCATTTCTTTGAACACTGTTTTATCTGGCGTATGGTCTTTAAACTCAGGTTCTTTTGGTGTTTACATATTAAAATTAGCAGGCGAATAGTTTAATTCCTTAGGAGTTTTTTGTTCAAAAATTGTATCAAGAGATGAGTGCTCACGAACTTTTATTCTTTTAACTTTTACCTTTAAACCAATTTCACTTTTTTCGTCTTTTCTGAAAAATCTGCCAAATAATAGTAGAATTATTGCTAGACACAAAAAGTAAGTTGTACATAATAAAGAATTATTTTGTTTTCCATCCTAAACAACTAACAGAGCGCCATTCTTCTTTCTCCACTATAATACAGAATATGGCGAAATAATTTGATAAATTTTTGATAAAAATTCTTACAAAAATATTCAGAGTACCAATGTAATTTTCTTTCGAATGTAATATTTTGAAAATTTTTTCCAAAAATTGATATTACTTGTAAATAGATGTTCTGTTATTATTTATATTTGAAAATTGTATCTGAAATTATCTCTTTCAATTACTACTGCTTATTTTTCACAGATTTCATTAAAAACCGATTTCAACAATCATGAAATATTCAAAAATTTAATAAATTTCCCAATGTCCCATTTTTCATGATTTGAAATACGAAATCGTAAATTATAATTAACATCGAATATTATAATTCAAAAATTGATGAAAATATTCGCCGATCATCTTAATGGGATGTTGTGGCCTGGAATGTGATGATTTCATCGAGATACCCATATGTTTTCATTCAGTTGACATTGGGCAGTCAATATCATTGACGCAAAATTATTCATTCGAAATCAAGGATAATGTCCATGAGTTTTGATATCCGACTAGCATATGGTTACTTATAAAAACAGATTAATAAAATTAAGTTTGCCTTAATTGACTAGGGTGGAAACATGAAAACGCTATGTAGACCCTAAAGGTTAATTTGAAAAATATCCTTTAATATTATTGAATTTAGCAAACTGATAAACCAGTTTTGTTTCTTAGGTAAATATGAAAAAATTTTCAATAACTACTTGTTTCGTTTGTTCAAAATTTTCTTTATTGATGATTGAAAAGAGATCTAAATGCTTCTATTTTCCATACTAATCATAAAGAATACCAATAAATGAAAATGAATTTTTTAACATCTCCCGCTAAAAAACATGTGTCAGTTAAAAATGAAACGTCTAGTGTTAATACAGATGCAAATCGAACTATGGCGACAATTGAGAGAACTGTTCAAATTATTTACAATTGTAAACAAATAAAGATGAATAAAAATCACAAAAATTTTAATATTGAATATCTTATATAAAAAATCTTTTATAAAGAAATAAAAAGTTAATATTTTAATTTACACTCGTTTTCACTGCGAAAAAAATATTCGCAATCAGAAATGATAATCCGGATTTTAGTTCTGTTCTTTCAATTTTGATGTCAAAAGTAATGTATTAAAAATAAAGAATCCTCATTCACTTGTGCGTTGACATCAATGTTTTTTTACATTTTTTTTAATATTTTTTTTACCAAGTAGACAATTTTTCTAGGGGGAAAGATAGTTGAAAAAAATTCATGTGTATAATAAATATTTGAGGCATTATACAAAATAGGACTTTATTTTCAAAATAGACCACTATTTTTATTAATTTACAAAATACTTTTTTTAAAACCAGAACGTCAGTTAATATTGAAAGTTTTTATACAAATAAGATGATTTGAAATCATTGATTTCCAGATATAATTAATAACATTAAAAGAAAACAGGAAGCCTAGAAGAAAACAAGTGCCCCCACTTGCCCCCCCCTTGCGGACGCCCATGCTGAAGTATATTTCTCAGTTGAATCTGTAATGAAAACTAAGTCACAGGGAAATGTACACTGGATAAAAGTTGTATAGAAATTTTGCTTCGATCTATAGTCTTACAAATATTAAAATGAAAATTATTGAATTAAAAAAAGATCAAAAGAGAAACCAAAAGATAAATATCTAAGTCACAAACTAGAATAAATGTCGAAAATGATATCTAGGTTTACTGAAAAATTGTCAAAAATCCAATAACATACTTCAAATTAGCATCAGTGAAAATAATGTTATGTTTAATTTTTTGTTTCTGATAAAACATTTTATGTAAAAAAAAGAAAATGTAAAAACATTATAGAAATAAAAAGCTATATTAACCTTAAGTTTATATATACTATTTCGTTTAAGTTGGAATGACAAGGCGTTAAGTATCAATAGCTATTTGCGTCGATGTTATTATTCAATTTCAACAAACAGCTTGAAATGTATAAAATGGGATGCGACAAATTTTTATGACAGCTAAGGGAAAACATCAATACAGACTTTTTAAAAAATCATATGTTACCATTCCACAAAAAATATGCCTCAATGTTTGAATCACCCTAAAATAACAAAAATTTTACAAAAGCCACCAAGACTACTTATACACGGGGATTTTCCAAGACATACTGAAAAATATTTGGAGTTTATTGATCTAGACCAGCCATGGCCAACCGGTGGCCCGGACACAATTTTAAACATCAAATCAATAATTGTCTTTTTTAGAATTAATATTCGAATTAAGCATGTTTTTAATTTAAAAAATTGATTCTAAGTTTACTTGAATCGTAAAAACGAGTTATATTTATTTAAATGTATTTATTGTGGCCCGTGATAGTATTTTTCCGAAAATTTGGCCCTTCGATTGATTTGGTTGGCCACCACTGATCTAGACCATATGCAAACAGGTTAGATACTTATCGAAAATTATTATTATCTCTATATTTACCCTAAATTATACAATTATTTTGGGACAAAATAAAATTCAAAAATATTATCAAGTTATATTTGAAAATAAAATACAAAAAAAGTGAATTCGATGATTTGAAAAGATGAATTTAATGGACTCAATATAAATGAAAAAAAACATAAATGAAATCAAGCTAATGTATGAATAAAAAATTATAAATTACTACAAAGTTCAGAAGCCACCGCTACAGATAATGAAAACTAAAATTGCATGAATAATAAAACCTATATTTTCACAATTGTGCAGATCTGAAAAAATAATTTATTCACTACACAAGTAAATTAAGTCGCAAAGATGGATTACATAGCTCAAGAACTATATATAGCATAATGCTATAAGAAATTACACCCAGTCTTCAGGCGTAACCAAAAGAAGGGGTGTAAAGAATAAATCCACCTTCATATATATAAATAAATTAGAAAAATTAGAAAATCAAATTTTAACCAATCAGAACATCTCGATGGTTTTGGAATTAATACTATTCGGTAGAGGAGGGTTTCCTAATGAAAATAAATAGGAGTTCCACGAAAACCTGGAATGAATTACTTTTATTAATCTGTCGACAGTTGCCAAGATTGTCAAGTTGGTTGGCGTTGATGATAAATAATATTCAACATATTGCCTATTTTACAAGTCTGTCCAGTTTTAATCATTCAAATTTAAATCATATATACTATTCATACTATTCATACTTATTCATATAACATTGTGCCTATATAATCTTGGAAATATAATTATTTAAATTTAAGTAAAAATGACTTTTTGACAAAATTATTTTTCATATTACAAAATTTAAATATTATTCAAAAATTTTGGAATTTTAGTTAAAAACAAGAAATTTAGCAAAAGAAAGACCTGGTAATTGACTGATACATCTACGATTGAAGAATGGCATACAAAAAATGGTTTAAGTAAAAATCCAATATTAAAGAACAAGAGTCACCGATGAACAAATCAAAACGGAAGTATGATGGAAGTTATTTATATTTTGTATTCAGGGCGATTGAAAATTCAGGTGCTGTTGCTGTGTTTTAAGTTATTGACTTAATGAACAACTAAATAAAAAAGGTGTTCCGTAACAAGTCGGTATTAACAAAATGTTCCATTACAGGAGAAGTTTAACATCATTCTCTACTTTTGCATAAATTTTCAAAATTTTTTATTGCCATTATTAAAATGGATAAATGGCTAGGTATCTAAAATTCAGATAAAAAACACACGAAGAGGACTTTTCCGCAATTAATACTTCCAGGATTGTTATAAAAATGAATTCAAAAATCTCAAATCAGTGTTTTATTTCTATGGTAAAATATAACAAAGACTATTTAATATCTGGATTTTACTGGAATGAGGATGACAATAATTTGTTATTTGTCACGAGCATCTTTCATATCATTCTATGAAGTCATCGCTTTTAGTTGGCAAACATTGATTCTTGATGGATAAGTCACTTGAATATTTTGAAAGAATTTACTCTAAAATGAAGGCTAACCCGAATGCTTCGACTGTTGAAGTATCTTATTTTCTGAATCTAAAGATTTCCACAGTGGTACACATTTTTTCGATTTCTAAGAAAGTAATACACCGAAAGTAAACCATAACTTACACAGGCCAAGAGAAAACGATTGTTAGAAATTAAAAGCTTTTAAAATTAATATACAATCGAAAAGAGAACATTTTAAATGCCTGCTATAATCTATTTCATTGGATGAATTTTAAAATTAATAATATTCAATCAGGTATGGAAACTATAAAATAGTTGGTAAAATATTTAACAATTTCTTATATTTTTCGAAATAATAAGATAAAACTATGATCGAGAACTTTTCTTAATTAACTGCAGGAAGAAAAAAATGTTTTATTTAATTCCCATTTCAAAACATGGGATAACGATTGAGAATCAAATTGTTGTCATGTTTGAATTGTAAGTGGTTAAATAAACTCTTTGGTTGTCATAGGTTTGAGATGGAATGTCAGACAGATTAATTAATTATTTTGGAATTTGAATTTTAACTAATATATTTAAAATACTTATTGCCTAGATAAAATAAAAATATTTCTTAGTCTGTCAGAAAAATCAAAGATTTCATCGATTAATATATTGACAAAAGATTGTTTAGCGTTGTTAGAAAATAAATCTATGTAATAAAAAAGATAGAAATATTTTATACAAAATTTTATTGCAAAAATTATAAACATATCAAACAAGTATTAATTATATATTTTTATAATCATTCTTGTGAAATCGTTCAAAACACAAAACGCACAACGGACATTTACACTGTTCACATACATATATAGTTCTTTTTGGATCTTTCACAGTGCTACAAAAGGCACAACGACGTCAAGTTCCCTTTCCGATATAATGCTGGATTTATATGTAACAACGCAAACAGCGCAGTTAGAATAAATTAACCAAAGAGCGTTCTCGACAAAGTATTGACGTATTAAAGTTGATGTTTATATGAATGTTTATTAGAAATGTAGACCTTAACGCAACTGGTTAATATATTAACCAATTTCAATCTTTTCCCCTATAAAGGGTTAAAGGATATGTTCTCGTAAATATCCAAACCACGACTAGCACCAAGAAATATTTTGCTGTGTTTTGTGGACTTTTGACGGAAAGCATTCACAGTATGTTTCTTATTAAGAGAAATTATCTGTTGTTACCAACTTGAAGGGCTTGGGAGAGATTGATATAAACACTCAGATTGATAAATCGGAAGAAATGTTTGTTTCAGAACACCTTTTTATGACAAATACGATTCATGACCAGATAATGAAATTCGTATGGAGATTATACACCGAAATTCTTACCACGAGTTCCATAGTTCAGAAAACCATATGCGAGAGAAGCAATGCAAAATTCCGAGTGATTTGAAAACAGAAATGAAAAAATTATTTGTTAAATCTCTGAAAGAAGATTTAAAATATGAAGATTCATGTTTTGATGAATAAATTTGTTTTGAATAAAAATATATATTTTTAATTTTCATACATCCACTTAAACTTTCCTGGGTAACTGATAAGCATTTACAATTGGAGATCAATCAAAATGAAAAATAAAATCACGAAAGTACCAAAAGTATAATTTTAATAATTTAATTATGAAATTTAATTATGAAATTCAGAAATGTCACAAAGATTCTTTTTGTAAATCTATTTTATGAAAACATTTCGAAAATGAAAAAATTGTTGTGAATTGGTTAAAATTTATGGGGAAAATTTGATTTTCCTTATTTCATTTTTAAATATAATATAATCAATATTTTCTTTGAATTTTACCTGGCGTTTTCCAAAGGTGTTAGATAAATGTCATTGTCGATAATTTCAAATATACAATGCTTCTCCTGAATTCCCAACCCATGCAACTGAATATCTTGTGTAGCACCACGGCCAACCTCAGTGACATCCTAAACAATAATAATATTAGATCAAGTTAAGATTTCGTTTTCATCTCAGCCATTTATTTAGTAATCACAGTCACGGGTAAAATGATTGTTTTCTGCTATTCGTCGTAAGTTTGTAAAAGTTCAAAAAATTTCAACATGTCCATCATTAACTTTATCAGTCATTCGTTCAAATTATAATTACTTGATTTGATATTATCTTTTAAATCTTTATTATAACTAAAGAAATACTATTTTTAACTATAATGTGGAATAAAAATAAAGAGAAAAAAAGTTTTTTGACGAATTTTACATTGTAGGAAAGTTAAATAACAGCTAGAAAATATAATATAATCTATTATTGAAGATTTCTCAATGATACTTATTCATTCAAATGTTGAAACAATTAACACGTTGTGATTTAAATGCGCCTTTATAATACACCAATATAATATTCAAGCGGTAAAAATTGGTTCCCTAATGTACTAAAAATGCGGCTACTATTTTTATAACTGAGTTTTAGCAGCACTTTGTTTATAAAGCTTCCTAGAGCGTTGTTAGTTGTTTTAGTCAGCACCGTGGCAATATATGGACATTATTATCAAGTAAATGGGTTAAACACATATCAACGAGTAAGTAGTTGTTATTTCACAGTAAATGCCGAGAACCAAGTTACAAATAAAAGAATTTGATGATTTCAAAATCCTTTGACATTTTATTAAAATTGGCTGTTTCATAATTTATTTCCCCAGTAATTGCATCTTCATCGATGTCTTCAGTGAAACGATTTACCGCTTCTAATAAACAGTTGTCAAATAATAAACTTGCATTGAAATGAATATCAGTAAATCAAAATAATATCAGAAAATTGAGATAGTGATCAATTATATATAATTACGGGTAAAATATACATCAAATCGTCGCTTACAAACGGTTTAATTAAATCATGCAAAATGTTTTTAAAGCATAAATGGTAATTTTATTTCAAAAGTAAAAATTTTTAAATTATCCATTAAAATTGAATATAATAATAATAATAATAATAATAATAATAATAATAATAATAATAATAATAATAATAATAATAATAATAATAATAATAATAATAATAATAATAATAATAATAATAATAAAAATATAACAATAATAATATCAATTAAAATATCAATTAAAATATCAATTAAAATATCAATTAAAATATCAATTAAAAGATCAATTAAAAGATCAATTAAAATACCAATAATATTACCAATTACTATCTTATAGTCGAAAATTTTTTCATGTAATACATTATTCGCAGCAAAAGGCTTAAATTATCACTTTATTGTTTTAAATATCAATAATAATATCAAGCTTAATATAAATAAAAATTAAAATTAAAAAATAATAATAATAACAATCATAACTTTTAAAAATTTTAATTTAACTATAAATTTTTGAATAAATAGTTGGCGATGATTTAATTATAAGATAACGCTAATCAAACATTCTTTTCACGATATATTTCGACAGTTTTACTGTCATCATCAGGTGGGATATAATAACTAAATAAATTAAGGATTTTAAACAAATTTATTAATTATACAAAAAAAATTTTATTTAATAAAAACATTTAACTATATTTAAAAAAATTTATAATTAAATTAATTTTTATTTTTTAAAATTTTAGCATTCAGAATTTAATTTAAAAATTTAAAAATTTTATTAATTATTTAATTAACACAACAATCAATACATACAAAATTATTATACAAAAAAATTATTTAAAAACATTCAAAATACAAGTAGTCACTGCATTCTGCACATTAATTTTCGGATTCAATGACTTTATCAACAACGCCTCACAAATCACACGTTCCCAATAATTATCGAAATTTATTAATAAAATTTTAAAATCAGACATACCTATTTTAATCTTACAGCCTTTATTGTGCTCACTAATATGGATCAAAGCCTTCGGTCTAGAATATTCTCGAGCTCGAATACAGAGATGACGGGAAGTCTCTCCAATGTATGTGGCATT
>CAUHTR010000167.1:0-70000 GCA_959609185.1 Schmidtea polychroa | reverse complement strand
GTGATTTAGTCGGGGATTTTAAATACTCTAAAAATAATATTAAAGTAATATTTAAATAAAAATAAATTATTTTATAATAATTATTTATTTAATGCAATTTTTTGATAAAATTTTGCATCTCATTATATAATAATTTTATATTGTCTTGCAATCATTTAACACTTTAAAAAGACCAAAAGTTTGTGGTTATTTCTAAAGCATTTGTTAATTTACATAAATAATATTTATCTTATAAATATTTATATATTATAATGAGTAGCATTATTTCGATTCTATTCTAAAAAGCAGTTATATTTCAAATTAGTCTTCAGAATGGCAAAATTATGTTATTAATAAATGGATTTTGTTTAATCTTACTTCAAATAATATCTTTTATACTCAAAAATAATTGGTACAAAATCAAACTAATGAATGAAATACTGAAATTGTTAGTTTTATAAAAATATTAGAATAGAAAATTTAGAATTTTATTAATTTGAAAAATGCAAATTTTTTCTACGCTTCGGTGATTCCATTATAATATCGAAATAATCAATTATTGAGAAAATAATAATCTATACAAATATTACTATAAATTTATTTTATCAAACCGAAATTAGAAGAAAAATCTTTTATTATTTGCACCAATAATCTATTTTTATTTTCGAATGGGATTTATTTTTCTGTAGTTTTTTTTAAAAACTCCTAGTTGAGAATTCTAGTTAAATATAATACAAAATATTAAATTCCAGATTAAAGCTTTTAGAGTTATCAGGAGTGAGTTGTGGGTTTGATAGAACTGATTTAGTGTCGATAGGAAGACGGTGACCAAAATCAGAACAAAAAGTATATATACTGAAGTTTCAAGAGCTTTCAAAACCTTTCAAAAGACTGTTACATCTGCATATCTCAAATTCCGGTTAATTCTGTTAAATTTGAATTTCTAAGACAATCACAGAGCTAAATGATTTCAAAATTGTAAAATTTTGTGGATTTTTTAACCAATGACATTCGTAAAGTCAGAATTTATATCCAAAGAAATAAACGCTAAAGTTTCGCAAGTTGTTTCAAAGCATTTGTTCAAGATTGTATTTTAGGATTCTACAAAAAATATATTTAAATTATTTCCAAATGTAGTTTATGACGAATATTTTAATAATTTTAAACGAACAACGCCCGAATAATTCTAATGTGCATTCTCGCAATGGTGGCTATTTCTCTAACGATAGGCAACCTTCCAAACAGTCCAATACAGAGAGGCTTGTGAGACCATTAATGTCCACTCCACGTCAACCTGTTTTTAGAACTCAAAATTCCATTTCATTTATATGTAAACTGAAGTTTCAAGAGCTTTCAAAACCTTTCAAAAGACTGTTACATCTGCATATCTCAAATTCCGGTATATTCTGTTAAATTTGAATTTCTAAGACAATCACAGAGCTAAATGATTTCAAAATTGTAAAAGTTTGTGGATATTTTAACCAATGACATTCGTAAAGTCAGAATTTATATCCAAAGAAATAAACGCTAAAGTTTCGCAAGTTGTTTCAAAGCATTTGTTCAAGATTGTATTTTAGGATTCTACAAAAAATATATTTAAATTATTTCCAAATGTAGTTTATGACGAATATTTTAATAATTTTAAACCCTCTTTATAAAAAATCTTGTGTTTTCGTACTTCTTATGTCAAAAAATTAGATCATTGAAATGTCTATCCGAAGTTGCTATAACAATTCTAAGAATCAATAATGTGGCAAAAGTATACTTTTGGTCTAAAGCTTGATGTACATCAGTTTCGAAATTAAAGTACCAGTGAAATAAAATTTATCTCAAAATTTAATAAAACAATTCATTGAAACTCAAAAATGTTTGAACATATTTTGATAATCAATTGCACTTCACTATTTATTTAAATGCTATTTCATTTAAATTCGCGTAAATATATACATTTTGTACCTAATAAAGCAACTGAAAAAGTAACAATATATTGTTTAAATGCTTTGATTGTTTTATTATCTATTACAATTATAGCATTACAGTTATTGTGGGATTTGTGATTAAAAGATTAAAATGAATTTTATTATTATATTCCTCATTAATTATGAAATTGTTCATTTAATAGATAAACTAATGTGCAAAGTCCTTAATGAGAAATAAAACTGTTTATATTGACCGGTTCATCTTAATTTGCTGAAGCAATATACAATTTGTTAGTTTAAACATTAAAAATCTGTGCTGTAATAAAAACTTTTAGTTAACAGATATTTGGAAAAAATACAGAATTGACCACAATCAAACAGTTACAAAAATATTAAAAATTTTATTTAATTCATGGCATAATTAGAAAATTTGTCCTTAAGCAGCCTACCTATTGTTTTCTTATAATAAATATTTATTCAATCCATATGAAAATGAAAAACAATATAAATAAGAAAGAATACCAAACAAAAGAATCACGACATCTGCCATGTTTTTGCTATTGGATATGTAAATAAAACCTATTAAAAATTTTAGGCCAGAAAATTTTCAGAGTAAAAATAGTTTTATATTTAACAGTCAAAATTTAAATAGTCAATTTGCTGTAGATTTTATAATTTATTCCAGTAGTAGCATTCGATTTTTCTTTAACTACCAAAATTGCTTTCTTGATATCTCAAATGGTACCGGGGTTTATAAAAAAAATATGTACAATAATTAAATGTTTATTAAATATTGATTTCTAAAAACGGGAACACATAAAAAAATATTATAAAAAATATCGTTGTAAATATACATTTCTTAATAAAGATATTTTGAAGTTACATAAAAGATTTCCCGTGTGTAATGGTCAGAGAAAACATGAAAATTATAATAAATATATTGTAATAAATCTACTAAGGTTATGGAATAAAATTAAAGATCGGCTATATTGAAAGAGAACATCTTCTAAATTGTTGTTTAAATCGTTTTAAGTAAATAAAGAAATGTTTCTCAGACTTTTCTCGCTCGCGGCACACCTGCCTAAAAATCTAATATTTTTACAAATTTTTTGACTTTTCAATCATATATAAAAAGGTACTTTTTAGTCGGTGAGGTGTTTTCATCTGAGAATTAAATATTTCAATCATTTATTAAGATAATTTTAAATTGTAAATAATGGACTATTATTATCAATATAGTATAGTTATTCAATATTATCAATATAGTATAGTTGTTTAAAATCAAGATATAGAATATCAATTTTATTGTCATCAACAGAGCCACTGGGATCAGTTTTGAATAATAACGGTTTGTCCATTTCAATATCATAAGATAATGCCATCATTGAACAACCTAATGGTCGCATCTCAGCCGATTGGGTGTAAAGATGATTAATATCCGCAATACAACGACATATTATGTCACAAGGCATTTCATATCCATTTTTATATTTAAATCGAGCTGCTTCCATTTGTGCACGACATACTTGAGATCGATAATCAGGGATCATACCAGTCATAACACCTCCAGTACTTTCAGTAATATTAAACAATCTTGTAGCTGAACTCTTCTCAATCATTTTATCTGGAACTTTTCTTTGTGTAGCTACTACATCACAATTATTGCGTCGAATACCAACGGAAAGCAATCCACCAAATAAATTTGATATTAGTTGGCCAAAAACACCATTAACGTTATCAGGATCTCTTGTGGTCATAAAAAAGGAACCATCAGTTTCGTTGGTAGTATTTCCCATTTCCATTGAGTTATCAGATTCAAAAGAACATTTGGTATTTCCCATTTCCATTGAGTTATCAGATTCAAAAGACCATTTGGTATTTCCCATTTCCATTGAGTTATCAGATTCAAAAGACCATTTATCCTCGATTATATTGCATGATTCATAAATTTCTTCATTAAAAGCAGCCATATTTTATCATAATTCGACTCCATTAAACTCAAAAAACATAACTCATCATTCTATTCAAAATCAATAAAAACATAAGCCAATAAAATTCCAACGTATGTATCAGTTACAGATCAAGGTGTTAACTTCTTGTAACTCCAGTTACATAACGCTGACATTATAACACACATACACATTACGCGTCTGTGTGCGCACACAAGCCAAAAACAAAGATAAAAGCGCACACAGACGCGAGACAAACTAATAATTTACCAATAGTTATTCAATATTATCAATATAGTATAGTTATTCATCCGTCGTGAATGTAGATAACCTGATAATAGTGATGCTATCGAAATATATAGTGAAAAAAATTTACGAATGGCGATTTTCATTAAAATAACTTTTAAAATAATTTTTAAATTGATTTTTTAAATATCGAAATTTTAATAAATGGTTTTGAAAATATTTTATTCAACGCTGAAAATTTGTTTGAAAATGATACAATATTGCATTAAATAAATACTTGGAATTATGATGTTATCTTTTGAACCGGATTTAAAAAATAATTTAGAAGATATTAATATGGCGACCACGTCTATGGATTTCTTCATAAAGAAACTATTCCCAAATGATTATCATATAAGAGATGATGTTGAAACATTCATTAAAGAATGCGATAGATATTTTAAAATGGTACAAATGCCTACTTCAAGACAAGAAGTGATGATCGAATTACTGATTCACAAACAGATCAGAAATATATATACAGGATTTGACCAAAATATCAAATGTTATAAGGAAAGATTGATGAAGACATTCGTCAAGAAAACAAGTTTGGCAGAGGATTTATAATTTAATAGAGTCATAATCCAAAGGTTTATTAATGATACAATATTGCTTAATTTTTTAAACAAACTTTTTCAGCCTTGAACTAAATACTTTCTAAAAATAATTTATCGAACGAATTTATTATTTTAATATTCAAATTTAATATTTAAAAAAATCAATATCTAAAATTATCTTTACTGATAAATATTTTACATTTATTTAATAAAAATTTAATCTTAATTATTTTCTTTTTAAATTCATTTTAAATCATTTTAACAAATCACTTGAAATATTCAATCCTCGGCTGAAAACACATTACAAATATAATAAAGAAAATTTGAGAAGTCGTAGTAAAGACTTTCAACTTAATGATTTCAAAATTTGAAATTAAAAACAAAATAAAAATTTCTATGCACTTATTTAAAAAAAATATTTTCGTATTATACAAACTTCAATGTGAATGTAGATGAATGAAATGAACAATACTGATTATTTTATCTAGGGAAATTGTTCATTATTTTTACATACTTGATCGTGATAGCAACACTAAGAATTGATGGAAATTTATGTAAAATAATAGTAAAGGAAATAAAAATAATGTTATAAAAGGTTCATAAAAGTGATTGTAAATTTGTAATTTCAAATTTCATGTTTTTTAATTAACTTAATTTTAACATTATTTTTATCTTAATTTTCTATTCAATTAGCAAAATACTTTATTTGACACTTTCTATTTTTATCAAGGAATTGATTTTATTTGTTTTTTCTTTACATTATTTTACTTTTTTTGGATTTATTTTTGTAAATAATGACAGTTGAGTATTTCTTTTTTTTATTTTGCAGGTTTCCACAAATATCTTTTATTTTGACAGATGGTTAAAATTATTGTATTGTGTAGAATTACATTTTTGATCTTTTGTCAGAATGAAGATAAATGAAATATTTCATTTATATCGATTTTATATATTTTAAAATTTTGTATTTATTTATCGTATAATAATTTAAATATAAATATTTCATATCCTTCCTTTTGAAATGATATATTATTTTTACCTTAATTTTCTATACAACTACATTACTTTATTTGACACTTTTCTATTTTTATAAAGGAATTTATTTTACTTGAGGCTGTTGAAAATGTCACCATATTATTTGCTTTTTCTTTACATGATTTTATATTTCTCATATATTTGAATAAGTTCGTTTCTCATTTCTCGTTTTGAACTAATATAACATTTAATGGTTTCAAGCAGACGTTCAACTGTTACAAATTTATACCTAGAAGTACTTTTTTGGATTTATTTTTGTAAATAATGACAGTTCAGTATTTATCGCTTTTTTATTTTTCCGGTTTCCATAAATATCTCTTATTTTGACATATGGTTCCAACTAAAGGAGATTTTTTCTGGAAAAACTTTGTTTCCAGGTTAGAAATGGTGCTAGATTTATAATTTTCCTCATAAAGATTCCACGAACAATTTTTCTTGTGAATATATTTCCTTGAGAAAAAAAATTCCTAAACAGACAAAAGCATTTATAATTTCAACTTTCATATAGAAAAATAAAGTAAATGATTAAAATGAAAATATTCTTAATCAACACAGAGCTGTATATATTGATGAGAACTGTCAATTAATTGAATATTGTCTATTAAAATATTCATTATGAGTGTATAGTTCAATTTTCTAATGAAATACGTCATGAAAATGTTATAAATTTTGATATTTCAAATGTGAAAAAACTTTTTAATGATTTTTTTCTAAAAATCTATATAAAAATATTGAATTTTCCTAATTAATATTGACACATTATAATTATAAAACAAATCAAATAATAACCTTTAATAACCAAGTCAATACTGAATCTCGGTACGGGACAAATCCAGCCGTTTTACTGCCAGATTTTGACTTTTTTATTGAAGCGTTACTGGCATCGGCTAAGGCAGAGATGACAAGCATGAGAGTTGTGAGAGATTTATTGATATTGCAGCCCTCTCGCAGTCTTTCTCCGACAGCGCCAGTTTTCTGAGCTCTTTCGCTTCCAGCTAAATCAACAAGACTGATTTTGGATTTTTTCTCACCAGTTACCTGTCGGAAAAATAGCACTGGCCGATAAACAATAAACAAACAACAAATCCACATACATCGGCCATTGGGTCCACTATTGTCTCAGTTAAAATTATATTGAACACAGCATGTGAACGGCTGCTTTCAGAATTCATGTTTGTCGATGCTACTGTTCGTGATTTATTGCCTTCAATCATCAATTTTTCGATGTCCTGAGAAAATATTTAATCATCATTAATGATTCATAATTATCTAATAAACATCCAATGTTTTATTTCAAAATTGGTTTTAAAATTATAATAACTTTCCTAAATTTTCTTGTCTTACTAAAAAAATTCTACAATTAAAAATGTCAAAAGTTTCGATTTTCTATTAACATTAGAGATAATTAAATTTAATTTTGATTTTTAAAAAACTCAAATAAATTTTAGAATTTCACATAAAATCAATTTGTAACACATAAATTTATAAATCAATAAATGTTAATTGTTAAATTTAAGAATGGTTTGACGTGATGATCTTAAGATAATCGGATTAATAATAATAATAATATTAATAATAATAATTGTAATACGTTTCTCATTAAGTATTCAAATGTAGAGATAAATTCTAAGTGTAAACCAAATTAAGAGTAAACCAAATATAAGTTCTGATCACATTGAAATTTTATCTGGGTTCATTTTTTATTTATTATTCATAATTATAAATAATTATATAAATAGCAGAGAATCTTAATTTTTAATTGGTTTAGTGTCAGGCTAAATTTATAAATTTATATGTAATGAATGCCATATACATTGAGGTGACTTCATGTGATCCCTGAACTATTAAACGATTGCTGACCACAAGAAATTTGCAAGAGCAAAAATTATAAAATTTTATGAAGGGGTTTTGATATATATTGGGTAGTAATAATTGTTCGGCAATTGTTGGTTAGATTACAAATCATTCAATATATTATGATAAGAACTTTTTTTACCAATCTCACCACTAATTTTTTTCCCATTGTATTTATTAAAAAGAGCTTGAAGACTATAAATCAGTAATATATCAAAACATCGATATATTACTTATTTATAGTCTTCAAGCTCTTTAATAAATACAATCAATATATATTCAATCAAATAGTTCAATTGAATAAATAATATTTTTCTAGTGAATATTAATGGAATAATAACTATAAAATAAATAATAATTATAATTATAATTATAAATAATAATAATACATACATAACACATAATACAATAATTATTATTATTATATGTTGATTATAAAACAACAAAAATTATAGCCGATTTTAAGTAAAAGTTACAAATAGATACACACCATGATCTTAAATAAAGTGATTAAATCATTTTTCAATTATAGTTCAAAAAAGTTTTCTTGAAAATTTGAAAGAATATAATTACACAAAAGCATATCATTTTTTTTAAATGTAAGTCAATACAAAATAAATTAGAGAGAATATACAACGGATTGAAATTCCTAAATGTTCAAAATCCCAATGATAAATAAACTGGAAAAATAACTAGTGACAACCGGATTGAGATAAATTTAGATAACTCAATCGCCTATAGGTAATAATTATTTTTATAGAAAAGTGATTTCCATTAATTTTCCCTGCGGCCTAAAATGTTAAGTTGTACAGAAACATTTATTGTCACAAAAACACCTATAAAAATCAACAAAAAGCGAAATCGCGTTTTGAATAGTATTTGAGAAAAATGTATTTATCAAAACGATTTTCATGACAAAATATTATAGAATTTATTTACTCACACACTGGGCTGCCTGATTTAATCAACAAATTTCACCATAAGTGGATTTCAATAGCAAATCGAATCTGCGTGCATTTTGATGCACATTTTAGAAGTTTTATTTGAATAAAAATGCACTTATAAATAAATAAAGTTTTCGATTTAATCAATCATTGACTCTCATTCGATAAAAATTTATTATCCAAATTAATTATATAATTATGTGATTAATGCAACTTGATTAAGAAACTTATACGTAATTAAATTCTTATTGAATTTAAAATATATTTTCAATACAATGAAGTCTAAAACAAATACTAAGCACGAGAAATAATCAACCTTTCAATGACAGAACTTTCTAAAGATTTTTTTATAAATCTATACAACAGGTGAAAACTGAACCTGTTGAATATCAGTCAAAAATAACAATAAAAATTGAGGCGCCTGTAAAACTATACGAATTGTATCTGGACATTAGTGGTTCCATCAGTAGGACGGGTTACTCTACATAACTCTACATTACCCTACATTACCCTACATTACTCCACATTACTCTACATTACCCTACATTACCCTACATTACTCTACATTATCCTACATTACTCTACATTACCCTACATTACTATACATTACTCTACATTACCCTACATTACTCTACATTACTCTACATTCCCCTACATTACCCTACATTACCCTACATTATCCTACATTACTCTACATTACCCTACATTACTCTACATTACTCTACATTACCCTACATTCCCCTACATTACCCTACATTACCCTACATAACTGTACATTATCCTACATTATCCTACATTCCCCTACATTACCCTACATTCCCCTACATTACCCTACATTCCCCTACATTCCCCTACATTCCCCTACATTACCCTACATTACTCTACATTACTCTACATTACTCTACATTACCCTACATAACTGTACATTATCCTACATTATCCTACATTATCCTACATTCCCCTACATTACCCTACATTCCCCTACATTACCCTACATTCCCCTACATTACCCTACATTACTCTACATTACTCTACTCTATATTTGGTTGCCACTATGTAACCTTTAGAATTATTGATTGAAAATCAAAACGAAATATTATTCTAAACGTTCCTTATGCTATTTGCTCATATTACTACGTACTGAAATTTAGGGAGTTAAATGTATTTTTAATTGTCTTTTATGGTTTGGGATAAAATCTGTACAACTAGAATCAATTCTACAATTTTTCACGTTTTCGGAAAATTCATCGCGATATAATCGTAAAAGCATCAAGGATAAGTTCTTTTTGCGAAATAATTGCTCAGATTGGAATTTATCATTATGTAAATTATAAATTTGAATTATATTTGAAAATTAAAAATATTTTTGGTCTATATTAAGACACAGAAATAACATTTCCTTCTTTTAGATAACCGACGTGATATAAATTGACGTAATATATTCTATGTGAGACCGAATCTGCAATTACTATCACAATCCGCAATATGGTATGTTAATAGGGCCTCACAACCTTTTCAACAATTATATACCAATCATGGAATCATGGATGATAATTTAATTCCAATGGTATATGTTCTAGTGCAAAAGAATGGTTTGTGTTTCACTTTTTGATTAAATTGAAAAATCTCCCCGTCAACCACGATATTCGCATTCAATTTTGGATATATTCGTATAGTGAACTTGCGGAAGCTTATCATCCTTGCATTTGAGAATATTTAAATACATTAAAGAAATAGGAGATGTGAACGATAACGTGATTGTGCTATTGGATTCCAGTGTACATTAACGTGATCATTAAGAATGTGCTCATTTTTTGAGTAATTTAAAAAAAATTAAAAATTATTTATGGTTTATATTTTATAAAAATAATAGCGATAAACCTATCCCTCGCTTAACGACATTAATTCTTTCATGAAAAGTCGTTAGTAAAATGAAATTTCGAATTACATAAATTATATTTATTACGTAAAGCGAGACTTTGGTTTAATTTTGAAATTACGTTATAGCGAAATTTGGTAAAAAGAATTTTCGGTAAGCGAGGAATGGGTGCATTGATATATCTTCTACGAATACTAGAGATAAGGTCTGTACAAAATACGACTCGTGATGAATTTTGAAAATTATACTTACTTACAAAAATTGGAAATTATATAAAGGCTGAGAATGAAAGACAGTAATCATAAAGAGTATATTCAATATTACAATTTAATTATACTTCCTCTGTATTATAGTTAAATTTGTAGTTAAATATTTGTTTTATGTTATACCCAAAGATAACATGAGTGTACTTAAGAGACGAAAAATTGAATCAGAACATAGTTTTTAATTGTGACTGAACTAATAAATATTTATTTTATAAATTTAATGATAAAATTGTATGTCTTGTGTGTCTTAATATCGGGCGTCGTTAGTTGAGTTAAACAATAATGAGGGAAAATTAAAGCATCTAGTTTATTGAAACACCTCACTGGAGAACAATAATTTTTTTAGAAAGTAGACGCCGAAACTGAGACAGATACAGAAGTGAACTTTCAAGTTGCAAGGGAAATGGCGATTTCCGGAAAAGGCTTTAAAGAAATAAAGTTTTTAAAAAGTGTATGATGATTGTTCTGTGCTGTTTATGCCGTTAAAAGAAATCAATATTTGGTAGTATTATTTCGCCCCGTATGACTGTTAAAAGAAGAATGCCTGACATTTTTACCAATATTAAGTATATGTTAGTAAAGAATAATTCAGATTTTTTTCTTTACCTGTGGATGAAAGCACAGATTTAAAAGACACATCGTAATTAATAATTCCTATAAGAAGAATCAATGAATTATCAAAGAACTTGCTGGAATGTGCTCCATGATTAGTCACACAACTGGAAAAGAAATTTATTTGAAATATATGATTCAATAAAAGCTTTTAAAATGAAATACAACTCAAACTGGAGAATTGGGTCACTTTCGCATCTTTGCTGGGCAAATTCCTCAATCTATGTGCATGGAGCTACGGAAAAATATGGAGTATGTTAGTCTTCTGATTAAAAAGTTCAACAAGTTTATTTTGCCAATAGAAGAAGAGATTATGCGACGTAAAGTAAGATATACATATTTTGTAAAGCCGAAATAAGTACCGCTAGATTTTCAGCTGGAGTTAATTAAGGTACAATGTTGAGGAATTTATATTTCAAAATTTACAGAAAATATCCTGATTGAATTTATAAAGAGTTTCGAAAAGAGAAAAAAATTTAAAAAGTTTATTGAATTTGCTCAGAAGACGTTTGGTATTTTTGGAATCACATTTGAATGTGAGCGAATCTCTACAATTTGGAATGTGGCTAGAAATAAATAACGTTCTTCCATCACTAAAGAGCATTTCAAAAACATTTTACAAACATTGATCCTAAATTACAGAAAACTTGTTATTGAAAATAAATGTTATGTGGGAACGTTCGTAAATTACGAAACGCTTAAGGGGGATGGGGAGTCTTAAAATTTGTTACGGAGAGTTACAGGGGAGGGGCAAAGATTTTGTTACGTAGCACAGAGACATTTTTAAGTAACAAAGGTAATTTATTACATTTCATTAAAAATTTTGAAAAATCCAAAAGTGCTCAAGTCTCGATTTTTACCACCGCCAATATCACTGGGTTATTCTCCTATGATTGCCATAGCTTCAGTTGAAAACAGATAATTTCAAATATGAATCATTATTTCAAAGTCTGGCATTCGGCATTGCTGACATGCCCTATGATAACTGTTGTCCAAGTATCAAAGAAAAAAATCAAATCTCGCACTTGTCCTAAATGTGGAATTTATTTTGCTTCCTAAAAATTTCTCCATAATCACCGCAAAATACCCACAAAAGAAAAAGATATGATAAAAACAAGAATCCAACCAAAAAGGGTACTCCAGAAACGAAATGATGAATTTATGGTTATAACTGGAGAATCAGTTGGAATTGAAACATGCGAATGGATCGACGGGGATTTTTAGACTTAGCCAATGCGATAATCTTAAAATCAGTCGAGAAAGAAAATATTCCAGTAATAAGCTTAGATAAACATTTTAGTGGCCATTGGGAGAATGAATAATTTTGAAGTTAGATAAAATATTGAAATATGATGAGAACAAATAAAATGAAAATAAGTTAAACTTGATTTTTAAAAAATTATTTTATCAAAATATAAACTTTAAAGTTTTATGTTGCGTTACGCGACATGGGGGTCAGAATTTGTTATGATTTGTTACAAGGGGAGGGGGCAAAATGTAGATTTTTAGTGTTACGTAATTTACGAAAGTTCCTTGTATAAATTTATTATTTATTTGTGTTTTTATGCTTGCGTAATAAAAATTCTTTTTAAATTATAAAAATAACAACTTCATCAATGCGGCCCTTTCCATCTTGTAAGTTGTACAGGTCTACTATAGATGTTATGTAAAATCTCTAATGTCATACTATTTACAGAACTTTATTATCTATAATTCATTTACTATAAATTTAATATAAACAGTGACCAGTCAAGCAAATAAAAATATCTCATATTGCAGCAGTTGACATCACTATTCTACACATCTCGGACATTAAACCAGCAGCGTAACAACGATCATTCAAAAACAAGCAAGGCTTTGGAGTATCCAGCGTAGAAGGGTCTTATAAAAGTTTATTCCGATATAAAATTAACAAATTTACCGCAGAAAAGGCTAAAAAGAAACTATAAAATATATTTTATTATAAATAAAAAATGTAATATTTTCTTATTTAAAAATTAAAAAACTGTTTTTAAATTGCATCTTATTTTTTATAAAAACATCTATATATTTATTTAAATTTGCTCCAATCATTTCATAACTTATTCCATTCGTTCAAAATGTTCAGCTGCTAAGGGAGCCTCCAAACAAATTTTATTTGTCATTGTATTAAAAATTATGTGACCACAAAAAATGACCACAAAAAACTAATAAACACGAACAATATTAATTCTTTCTAATCTTGAATCATTTTAATCTTATAAAAAATATTGTTAATTCTTTCATCCAATTAAAAAAGGTTTAAACGCAGAGTAACAAAATATTTGACAAAACTTAAAATATACTTGAGATAGATTTGAAGCTATTGAAGTTTATTTTCTAGAATTCTAGATGCGAAATCGAGATAAAAATGTATCACAATCTTTACTTTTGATCTATTTTCATTTACAATTTCATTTATCTTCATTTATCAATGTTTTATATTTCACACAAAATTTCAAAAACAAAAAATTTATGTTAAATATAAAATAAATATACAATAGAAATTTAATGGAAATTTAAAGGAAAATACATAAAAATAATAAATGTACTTTAATTTAATTTTACAAAACGTATCAAAAAAATCAGGAAATTTTATTTCAATAATTATTTCTGATTTAAGCCGAAGAGATTGAGAGGGAGGTGAAATATTTTATTGACTCATTTAATGTTTTATTTTAAAATTTAGAAACAAATATGAATTACTAATATAAAAGAATGAAAAATAAAAATGCAAAATTGTAGAAATATTTTTGTTTTCTAATTGAATGCTGAATTAAATTTTTTTGTATTTAAATCACAAAATCTTTTCAATATTCAGTTGCGTAGGTAGAAACGATCTTTCAGAGGTTTAACTAGGATAAAAATTCTAATTAAGAAAAAAGTCTAACTGATTTAGAACTTTTGGCATTTGATATAAAATTGTGATTTTTGTGGATTATTCGATCTTTTTGCAAATAAAGAACCAGGAAAAGTCTCCTTATTACTGAATGTTTTTGTAAATATTTATCAAAACACTCATTACAAAATTAAACAATTAAACATTCAAAAATAGTGATGTTTCCCTTCGAGACAGAAGAAAAACCGAAAACATGTAATTATTGATATTTAGAAAATATTAAAATTTTTCATTGCAAGCAAAAAATTTTGAATTTAGAGAAATTACGCTCGATTATTTGAGGTTGGAAATTGATTTTAGCAACTCACGCCATTTCACGTTGATGTTTGCGCTAGAAATATTACAACCAATCAAATCACGACAAAAAATATTTCTAATCAATCATTTTTGGCATTGATTATATATTAATTTTTAGAATAATTAATAAAAATGAACAGTAAAATAAAATTTAATCGATAAACTCACAGAAAGACAAGTCACAACAAGTTGTGATAATCCATCGACATACGGTCCCAGTATATTGTGTTCTCTTACTCGAAGAGATTTTCGTTGACTGAAAGAAGAGAGGATGAAATATTGATTATGAAGTTTTCATGAATATTTTAAAGCCAGCAAAACACAAAAATAAAATTATAGTATGCTTAAAAAAATTTACGCTGTTTATAAAATTTCAAAATATAGATATTAATAATCAAAAATTGTAAATTGATTGCAGGCCGGGCATAATTTCTAGAATTAACTTTAATAATAGATATTTTTTATAGAAATGATAATAAATTAAAAATAATTAAATGGCGACCCATCAAAACATTCGATCGGAGCAGATAGTGGTTTTTCAAATAAAAGTCCTTTACTGTGCCTACATTCGTCTTTTTAAAAATAAAATGTAAACGTTACAAGATGGGTAAAAATATCGTTATATGCTATCACTTAGAATTAAAATAATTAGTTTAATTTTGTTTCTAACTATATTTCACATATTTCTCTTTGTCATTCTGACATGTATACAATTATTTTTTCGAAGATCTTGTTTCACAAATAGATTGATTTTCTAACATATTTACAGATTGTGCAAACAGTCAACCTTTTTTCTCTAAAGAAACATTTATTCACAAGATTTAATAAATTCTAAAAAAATACCAGCTGAGATGAATTTTTCTATCGCTATTTACTATTAGGATTCCTTATTAGGTCTACACTGCTAATTAACAATAATAAAATGGAATATTCAACAAAATGCTGATAGAATTCAATTGAGATTATGCTAATATTTGCGAAGTCTCTACTGTAATTATTATAAATAGTCTTACTTCGATTCATTTGGGAAAATTAAAATAGTGAAATTTATAAAAAATTTAAAATAGAAATATAAAATACCTAGTTATATGAATTTTTCCGGGGTTTTTTAGTTACTCTTTTCTTTCACCCATTATATATTGTAATATACAAGCTGAGTATGATTTTTCTTCTTGCTTTATAACTTGTATTTAGACAAATAATTAAAAATTATATTTAGCAAAAGTTTTGTAACTTGAACGTCAACATTTTGTTATTATACGACGTTAACAATATAGGAAATAATTTAATATTTGAGCATTTGAATGTGATTAAATGTATTGTTTCCGGGCAATACTTGAGGCTAAAAGTAAGGTAATTCTTTCCTTAGACATTTTTTCCTGATGCTTTATCTTCATTTAAAACGATTGATTTCTTTGCAACATATCGCTAAAACAAATTGGTCTCATCATAATTATTTCATATTCACTCAGTCTTTTCAAAAGTACTCTTAAAATTATCAATTATTAGTGTATCCATTATTCATCAGAAATTATACATGTTTGTAATTTATGCATTTCTATGAAAGATTGCAACCTAAAATCTTTAATATTGTTTTAAAGTTAACAACTTTGTAACTTCAATTATATTATCGTTTGAAACAAAAACGTTTCTTCTTAGTTTGCACTGTATCCATTCGTAAAGTTTCATATCAGTCATCTCCGTCTTTATCAATTTTCTATATCATTTTATATTTCTTAAATCGTAATCATTCATGTTAAGAATAGAAATCTTCGTTTTTCAAAATTTTGTTAATTTAAACTACTTATTCGAAAGAGCTCTCTGTAAAATATCCGAAAAGACATTTCATGTTTTTGTTGTTACTTATATCATGAACGTTTTGTTTTGACTTTCCATACTTTAAATGATTGAAGCTTTTTTCGTGCAAATAAATCAAATAAATCAAACAAATAAAACAAACATTGAAATTTTTTATGTTTAAAAATTTAAAAAAAATTTTGAAATTACAAAATGTTCACAATTAAGGAGTTTCATGACTTAGGGTGTTCATCTTATAGGACTTTTACTGTATTGTAAAACTAAAAAATAAAATTATTCACATTTTGTGCAGGTTGTAGGTTTGTACTGTTGTAATTTTGGTGAAATAAAGTCTAAACATATTTACATTTATTGACTAATTTATTTCACAATAGAATAAATTCATTGTGCAAATTTCTCCATTATATTTTTTTCAACTTCAAAAATAAATTTAGCTTCCAAATTTCTACTGATAAAATTTGGGAATTTCTTGAAAGATAAAATTCAATCTGTTTTAAATTTAAAAAAGTCGCAGCAAATTAAATCGATTTTACTTTGATAATTATATTTTCGACTTACAAAATTAAAAAAAATTTTTAATATCATTAAAATTGAAAAATTAAATTTTATTGATGAGTTAACAAAAAAGTTGGAATTATTTTATAATTATTTTATCTTCGATATCAAATTCTTTTTAAATGAAAAAAATATTGATTCTCTATTCTCTAAAACATCGAATGTCCTTATATACATATTGAGTTTTAACTTCCCAATATAACTTTTATAAGCGCATAATTTTTATAGTAGCTTAATAATAATAATAATAATAATAATAATAATAATAATAATAATAATAATAATAATAATAATAATAATAATAATAATAATAATAATAATAAATAATAATCAATAAAATTCCCAAAGATAATGAAAATGATATGCTATGGTATTCATAAATTTATTGATAGCAAAATCCTTATTTTTGATCAATAAGAAAATTAAAATAAAAAATTGTACTGATTTAATATTTATAATATAATATTTATATTTAGAAACCTTTTGATTGGATTATATCGAATTTAGAGAATTTTAATATTTTTATTTAATTAAATTAATATCAGAATTAAGTTAATTAAATTAAAAAATTAAAATTCTCTAAATTCGATATAATCCAATCAAAAGGTTTCGAGATGATGATATATATTGGATAATTATTGGTGATGTAATGGGTTATGTTTTAGCAGGTTATTCGGCCAGAAAATGTCAGTTACTGAGCATCGATAAAATTGTGCACAAAGTCAATTAATCAATAGTGCTAGTTCTTTAATTTATCATTGCTGACTCAATTAATCAATTCACAATTAATCAAAGCATAAAAATATGAAGCAAATTGAATCACATTAAATGATAAGCATTTTTATGGTGTACTTTAAATAGCAATATTTTATCAAAACTCACTTTGATGACATACTAGCTGAGAAACTAAAAGCATCCATATTTATTAAAAATTTAAATGAATCGATTTTAAAAGTAAAATAGTCAAATAATTTAAATCACTCACCCTTGAACATCCAACAAGTCATGAACTTTTTCGTTATAAATTTCCATATAAGATACCTCAACTTTATACGATAGGTTGGAAGATTCTCGTTGTACAATTTCATCAAATAAAGAATTACACAAACGGGGAATTATTCCCGGTTGATTGGCTGTTCCCATCATTGTATACGATTTACCCGATCCTTTCAAAATGAGTTTTCAAAATTATTTAATGAGATAAAAATAAAGCATTTACATAAAACTTAACAAAAATTATGTATTCTTATTTTCATAGTGAAACCTTTCTCCCATTTTGAAGAAATAATATAGAAAAACGTATTTTGGAGGATATGCTAAAAACATGGTTTTTTCATGAGTATTATAAACTACATGGATAACATACGAATCCAGAATTGAGTAATCTATTTACTATTATCCCAAAAACACATTATAATTAGTGGGTTCTTTTTTGTGATCTCCACTTCAACTCAGAATACTTTTAAAAATACACATATGTTGCAAACGTTTTCTTCACATACTCTTATTCATATGAATCAAATATAGCATTATGTGATTCAAAATATTGTTTTTCTCATGAATAGTGTAAACTTCTATTATAAGGTGTACGCAATTTAGTCAAGTGAACATATCTTAGACCATTTCTAAACCTCAAACCTCTCAACCAGTAATCTTACATTATTTTATAATATAAAAAAGTTTCAGATATTGCGCTCATGCCTTGAAAAACTCATGGATTTAAAAAACAAGACAAAGAATTATATTTATAATATTCCGTAAAACGAAGGAATATTGAAAGAAAACCACCAATGATGATTTGATATAATAGATGTTAGTTAATTCTAACAAAATCGTGATTATAGAAATGATTCGCGCGATGAAAACTATTCAGGCAGTGCACTAAGCTAGTAAACCCTTTCAATATTTGTTCAAAATGATTATAAATTAAGCTTCTACGTCGTTTATTGCCAAACGTTGCGTTAGACTTATTGTTATATAGAATGACTGGGATAATTATTTTTTCAATGAAAATACCCTAAAATATTATATAATTCGTTATGTTTCATATTTTGCTCGTTTATTATTATTTCAAGAAACATTCTTTAGTATTTACTAATAACAAGTTGTGCAATTTAATGTTTTCCCATTGCATGTCACTTCTGCCTCGACCCATGCAAATTTATCCAAATAATTCAAACCAAGCAATGTATAAAAATGTTTTTGTTAAATCGTTGTCTATCAAAAGTCTACTATATTCACACAGTTCATTGAGAATCGTATTTGTAACAATCTATATATCATTAAAAAAGGTAAAATAGAACAATAGAACAATTGAAATATTCAGTAAAACTTTGATTATATAAAAATAGTAGGCCCCTTAGATAATTCACACAGCACATAATTCTACTAAAATAAGTTTAAAGTTATGTTGTACCCAACAAATGCCACTTTAATTTTGCAAACGATAGTCCAAAGGTTTTTAATGAACTTGAAGAGTTTGAACAGCAAAACATCTGTTATGAAGTTACTTTGCGGTGATAGTGAAAATTATTTTATATCAAAATAAAGGGTTTATTTGAAAAGATTCCATAATGTTAGGATTAATAATTTAAATAAATTCAAGAATGAAAATTTATATGAACTTTTTGTATCGTGAAAATGAGTACAACGAAATCAAAAACGCGATTAATACAAAACTTATTTTCGTCAAATCATAACAGGTTTTTGTAAATCCATTTATCCAAAACCCCTTTTCAATTTATTGATTCGAATAATAAAGATTTTACCGTAAATATAAATAAAACCCCACTATAAAAAGGGGGCATTCTAAAATCTACCCAAAAATAGGGGCTTAATTCAAAATCTACCCAAAAAAATTAATCAAATTAAATTTAGAAATTGATATTTTGAAAGCCTGTTGTTTGCATTTTAAATAGGCATTTATTGGGTTTATTCGATCTATTCGACATAGCATTGTATTAAAATGAATTGCGGTGGTCAAATAACATATGATGTATTTATTTATCATTCAAACTATGATATTAAACCGTGTTTTACCAAAAGAAAACACTGGTAAAAGTATTCGTATATATTTTATCGTTTGTTCGATATTTAATTTTAATAATGGATTTGGGGGTTTCTTAAATTTACATGGAAATTGGGTAAATTTTGAATTTAATTATTTTTTGGGTAGATTTTTAATAAAGCCCCTTTTTTGGCATTTTTTTTAATTTTCAAATAAAAAAATTAAAGTAATCGAACAGTAAAATAGAAAAAATAATGAGTAAAAACATTAAAACCTTTCAATAAATAAAAACATTAAAATATTTTAAATATGCACAACTTCGTCCTAATTTTAAGAAATCTAAAATTAAGAGAAATAAACTTTAAATTCAATTAGAAAACTAAATTGAAAGTGAAATAAATTTTATGCCCATTTATAAGTGAACAAAAGAAATGAAATAAAAATAATTGGTAGTTAAATCCTAAACCGACCGGTTGAAGCCGACAGTCTGTGACAACTTCTATCAAATAACAATGAAACCGCGAAATTACTAAGGCATTTTTTATTTCAATTTTTGTATTTTTTGTATACAATAAATATCTCACTGATTTCTTTTCATTGAATTTCTAAAAAATTTATTTCACTAATTTTGTTTTATTTAACTCGGACTGGCAAATTTTGAATATTAAGCTTAAAATGTGAAAATAGTAGATCTATCAAATAAATTTAAGAAATGGAACTGACTAATTGGATCTTGTTCTTAGTACTTATTTTAGTACTATATGTTCTATACTATAGAATCTATAGCATAGTTTGCCGCGACTTCTGAACTGTGCTGTCACAAAAAGTGTCATTTGTTGCACTGTCTTTATTTTCCTTAAAATCTTATAAAACTGGATTTATTAGAAAACGGTGACTGCAAGTCTGTGAGTATGTCAGAACCTACCCTTAATTACTAAAATCCCACCTTATTATTGCGTAATTGTGGTTCTATTGGATAAAAAATCATATCATACTTAATTATTTTAAAACTTGCGAATATCGTTTTAGTTTCTTTAATTGTGTTTTAGGTAAATTCTTACTGAATTTTAACCAATCAATTATTAAATATCGTCATGTTTTGCCAAATTCCTGAATTTTTCCGAGAAACTATGAGATTTCACAAAGTATTTTTTGCTAAATATTCGTGACAATCTGAATAATTTCATGTTTGTTTTGGTGTAACATGAAAAATATATTGTATAATTGAAACAATAGAAATTTATTTATTTTTCTGAATAATTCTTATTTGATTATTATGGTTATTAAGGAGCCCAACATTTGGGTTTATGAACCAGCGAGTTACGATGTTCCAGTAAATATCTTTTTTGCATGTAGGGGTTTGTGTGTTAGAATAAAAAACTGAAGTTCCTTAAAATAGAATTCGAACGAAAGTCCTAAGAAAAAATCACCTATTATTTAAATTTATAACATTGCGTGCCATTAACTATCTCGAACCACACCTGTCTGAGAAATGGCATTAAATTTTATAGCTGTGTTATTGAGCTAAATTTCACAAGTTATTCGTTTTCTTGTGTTATTATACCATCAGTGAATGATTTCAATTAATTAATGGAAGTCAGCTTTGCAAAACAATAGCTTTTTACATTTATCTTTGCTTTTGAAGTTATATGTAACTATTCTTATCCGGGTGAGTAGTAGATAAGAGTACGAAAGAGTCAGAGGTAAAATGACCCGAGTGAGACTGAGTGAGGGAGAGGGAGGAAGAGTAAGCATGAGCATGTCGGGAGAGGAAAAGAGAGAAGAGTGAGTGGTGATAGGGAGGAAGGGAGAGCGAGAGTGAGAGGGAGTGAGATTATTGAAATTTTGCAATAATAAATTCACTATATTTTCACGATTTTGTTTCAATATTTGAAGTCTTCCTAATATTTTAAAGCAGCGGTTCTTAAGGATTTTTGGTCACGACCCAAAATCCTAAAATATTTCTCCAAACGACCCAAAAAAATTTTTAAATAATTAAAGTACTCAAAAAAATTTTGTAAATTTCTGTATCAATTTTTTGAATTGAATATTTTAAACAATACTCTTAAGAATAAACAAATTTAATTTTTAAACTTTCTTCTGAATGATCATTAAAAAAGCTATTTTTGGTTAATAGTCATAAGAATTTTCTTATAAAGCAAATTTTAAGCTAAAGTTCGCTTGAAATGTAAAAAATTTTTCAAAGAATATTAAATTTGCCTCAATTTCTCAAAATGCTCCACGACCCAAAAGTGGGTCGCGACCCACATTTAAGAACCGTTGTTTTAAAGCGATGGAATCGAAAGAAATGGTTTTCAAATCAAAAAATTAAGGAAAATTCGTTATGGAGATTAATGTAAAAATGAATTATTTCCAGCTGATTGAAGAATTCATTAATAGTTAATACTTATTAAATGCCATCGGAATTTGTGGCGTCATCGCTAAATTAGGAAATCTTATAAAAGGAATATCATCCTGTGATTCTTTTCATTGATTTTTTAAAAATTTATCCATATAATAGAATGATATTTTTAAAAGTATCATTCATAAAGTGTTAATAGATCAATGATAACATATTTTCAGTAGATTTTTATTTCACAGAAAATCTGTGGTTATCTTGAACAATGTCATTTACAAATTGTCATCAACAAAAAAAACGGTTTAACAACTCTATTTAATGATTTAGATTACACAGGGCTTGAGACTGGTGTTTTATAAGACTTCGAAAACTTTTACCTTATCCAAATAACTTGGAAAATCATATTTTCTTCTGAAACTTGTCAAAACTAAAAAATTAGGAGTTTTGAGTTTCATTTGTTTTTTTTGACAAAAGATAAAATATTTTTTATTATACTCAACACAAATTTTCGGCTTTGGCTTTATCATGTGTTATTTCATATAACAGGAACATACAAATACTACTCAAAAAAATGTAATGGACTGACATACATATAGACATTTGAAATTATATTAATAGATAAATGATAGGATAGATTAGATAGGATGGATAAATATGATATATAAGGATAGACAGATATGATAAATAGGATGTAAAGATGGATATGGTGGATAGATAGATATATAGGATAAATAAGATAGATAGGATATATAAGATAGATAAGATAGGATAGGATAAACAGATGGATATATAGGATAAATAGAATATATAAGATAGGATATATAAATAGGATTGGATAATTAGAAAGGAGAATATGGATAGATAGATAGATATTGTAAGAACTTTCATCTTTCCAATTTCATCACTGATTTATTTTTCCATTGTATTTATTAAAAAGCTTGAAGACTATGAATCATTAAATATATCGATAAAAACATCGATATATTTATTGATTCATAGTCTTCAGGCTTTTTAATAAATACAATAGATAAGGTGTATGGAATAGGATTAGATGGATATAATAGGATATGATGGATAGATAGAAAAGAAAGATAGGATTGAAACTGTCGGGTTTCCTAATTTTAATTTTCAGTTTCAGGCGTCCCAATGAAATTAAAATGTAATTGTTATTCAGACAAATTTAATATTTTCCATGAAAAAATGATTGATTTGGTTGAAATTTTTTTGTCATTCTTAGTCAGAGATAAAAATGAAAATTAATCCGTCACTCTGTTAAATATTTCCAAAAACCTCATCCTCATAATCAGAAATATTCAATTTATGATTGGATATAATGTGGGAGATGTGAAAATTTCGTTGGTTATCAAAGGCGCAAATAACCCTCGGGGAATTTTGTAGAGATTTTTAAAATAATTGTAATTCTGAATAACCGTATTGCAATTGATAGGCATTGTGATGGTGTATCTTAACCAATCGCCATTCAATCACAAAATTACCGACATGGAGAAAAAAGCAAATAAATCATAAAGACAGATATCGAGGTTTAGAAATAACAATGAAAAAAAATAAAAAAAAGATTTGAAATTGGCAAATTGTTGAGGTGGGGAAAAGGGGGTAAGGAGATTGGAACATCGTTGAATGGGTGCATATTAACTTTGCAAATACATTTTAGGATATTTCAATAAATATAATTTTTTCACTTATAAATAACCTGAAAATAGGTAAATTTACATAGATCGATTCCAATATGGTAACAGAGGGGAATCATTGGGGAAAATGCAAATAATCATTTCAGGAGATTGAAAATACATTTTAGTTAAATTTCTTAGAATATTTCAATAAATATATTTCCAATATTTATAAATAAACATATAAAATAGGCAAATTTATATAGATCGATTCCAATATAGGTAACAAGGGGGATTATCGTGGGAAATGTATTAGAAATCTTGGGAATAGATTTTACATAATTTATTACAAATATTTCAATAGATATTCATTTGATATTTATAAATAAAAATGTATATCGATCGATTTAGATAGAGGAACGGAGGGGAGGGATTGGAGGGGTGGAGGGGATACAAACATTAAATTACCGCCAAATTATCATTGATCCCCTCAAATTACAGCTTCACAGCAATTCCATATCAATTATTATCCAATTTCTCTATTAGCAATAACTTTGGAGTCGTTTAAAATATTTTTAATAAAATCAATAATTTTTTAATTTTTTAAAAATAATTTTTTCTAATTATTAAAATTAATTTTTTTTATTTATAAGAATTATTTTTTTATATAATGAAATCTGAATTTAATAACCTGTTTGTCCGTAGGCAAATATGCAAGCATTGTATCCTTTAAATGCATTTTCCATTACATCGATTCCTAGCCGGCTGAATACGATTTCTTGACCTTTGTGAATATATTAATTTAATTTACTTTTTCAAAACAATCAATTAATGTACTTGCAAATTTTTTATTGTCAGGATCAACAGACCAAAAACATTCATCAAAACCGAATGACTAATTATTGTAATAGCATAATTTAGTTCATTTGAACACTTACTTTAACTGCCGCTGATTTCTCATCGCCTCTAAATAAGCATAATTTTATAATTAGTATTTAAAATATAAATTTCAATAACTAACTTTTGATATGCCGCCCCATTTGCATAAAGATATGTTTGATTATCATTCATGTCAACAACAACAGGTGTTTTCATTTCAATTTCTATGTAAAATAAAAAGAACAAGGTTCACAGATAATGTGTTGATTTTCGTTAAAATTTTACCTCGTCTATTTAATGGACGTACTCTTACTGCAACTTTAATTTTGTCTTGCATTTCTGGAGCTGCAGGCATTGTGATAGTGTTAAAATTAACAATTTAAAATTAAAATTAAATTTTTTATTAAAATCATAAATTAAAAATGATAATGTTTATATTTTCGCGTTTATTATAAATATTATTGAAATATTAAAAGAAACTTTAGAGAATTGAAAGAAAGCATAATAAATTTTTAATGTTTTTATAATAATAGGAGAATTACAGTAAATTTATTCATAATAATCATTAAATTTAATTAATTTTATTACCTTAAATTATGATAATGAAATTTCAAAAAATAGTTATGTTAAAACTTTATTTGCTAGATAATTGAATATATCCCTTAAAAATTATGGACTTCTTATTGAAATTTATTATAAGTCATATTTGATAATAGATTTCTATTAGAATGGAATGCAGAAATATTAATCTTTAACACTTAATAAATTCAAAACATCAAAATCTTATGATGAACATTCCAAAATGAAAAAATGAGCTTACGAAACATTGATATGCGATTTCTAAAAAGACTTTAAGATACTTAAAAGTAAATACTGAAGTGGTTATATGGCCCAAAAATCAAATTCAAAATAATTGTCGTGTATAAACAATTCCTTCAAACTCCTTTTTCATTCAATTTATCAAGACTTTTTAAGTGCTTCAGTTAAAATGAATGAAACATAATTGGTTTATTTTGAAATTTATAATTTTTTTTTAAATGGACTCTAAAATCTATTAAATTAATGTAAGATCTAACAATTTTTTAATGATTCACTTTTTCTTTACTTCAGTGATTATTAATACAAAATAAATATTGTTTACACCAGTGTTTCTCAAACTGTGTGCCGAGAGACTTTTTCCTAAAAACGTTGGTAATAAAAATTTACAAAAACTATATCAAGCTTTTTTTGAAAAAGAATTGCGTTTATGTTGGGGTTATAAAATAATTAAAATATAAATTGAATTATATTTGTAATTAAAGGAATGAGAGAAGGGTAAGACTGGCCAAGAAGATAATAAACAATGCAAAGAAATAAAATGGGTAAAAAGGCTTTAGAAGATGCATCAGTATATGGAAAAAGCACAAAGAAGGTGATTTGAGAAAAATCGAAAAAGGATTCATAAGTTCGAATTTAAGTCTGAAAATAGGATCATTGGGGGAACTGATAGCGGGGAATAACATAATGATAACGGAATTTTCAGAAATGCTTGGAAGAGTGCGAAAAGGTGCGTAAAAGGGGAAAGACAATAAAATTAAATTAATTAATTAGCTAGTAGAAAGAAATCAAGAGTTGGGTAAACAAAAAATCAAGTAAACAGAAAGAAGATTTGGGGACATTATCGTATCACAATGACTAATGAGAGAAGTCCAAGAAAAAGATAGTGTGTGTGCACAAAAGCACAAATAATCTTTGTTCGTTGGAGTCATTCTGGTTGACAGTCGAAGCAGATATATGGAGTCGAAATGTTCAAGAGAGAGATTGGCTCAACAATAACCATTTTTCAAACCGACATTTTGCCTCAGCTAGTGACAAGAAGAAACTGAGCCTAGGGTAATCAGGAAGTTAGGGAGACGAACGGATAGAGTTAGGAAATATTTGAGACATGAGAGGAAAATTGAATTGGAAGCGGACCAGATAAAAATAGAAAAAGATTTTGACAAAGCATCAGCGCCGAGTGGAGAACCGATTAAACTGTAAAACTCTGTCGATGATTGTATCTTTGGATTTTAATAGATGTGTGATTCAAATATACATTGGGTAGTTTATTGTTTTGTTATTTACAGATAAAATGACACCTGAAGTCAGAGGTGACCAACTTGAATTAATAAAACGCAACATTTATTACCTTATAAAAATCTCTCTTAATCATATTTAATTATTATAGACTAAAAAGTAGCTTTTATATATATCATAGGAAAATCAAAAAATTTGTAAAAATATTTGATTTTTGGGCAGGTTGCCGCAATCTTTTTTAAATTTTTAAGTGTGCCGCAAGCGAGAAAAGTCTGAGAAACACTGGTTTACACCATCAAACAGATCATTCACATTTTATTTTTCACTTGCAGTGTATAAATTGCATGTATAAGATAGTAGTATTTATTCTGTAAAACTAATGGAACATGATATTCGATAAAATCAAATATAAAATATTTGAAGTTTTGACAAATGTTGAGGATATCTAAATTACAAATTAAAAAAATAATCATTAAGGGCGGTAAATAATTGGGATCAAAGTGATGATAAATGAATATGGCAGTGTTCCAGTTAAATCCATCTTTAAATTTAGTAAATTCATTAAAAGTCTTGAATCCAACAATATATATATTTGATCAAAAGGATTTATAAAATAATAAGTTTTTAATTTTTTACAAATACCGCCACTCTAATTATTAAAACAACCAGATATCTCCCCTTCTTAAGACTTTTTCCACTTCTTCAGCCACTCGATTCTTCTTTCTTTCGTTCCTTCTTGTGAATGTAGTTCGACTCGATGAGGTGATAGAAATCTGACGATTTTATATGGGTCATCGTATTGCATACCATCCTTGTGCCTGTTCTGCGGCTCTTTGCGTACGAGTACCTCCTCCCCCACCTCGAAAACACGAGTGCCCCTCTTTGTCTTATCCATAGCTCTCATGGTGTCTGCGGCTTTACTCGAGTTAAATCTTGCGTCTTCGATTCTTTCGCTTCTTGATATCTCGGCTTGTTTCAGGTTAGAGTGTAGGTTTACACTCCGTCCATAAATTATCTCAAATGGTGATAAACCTGTAGCACTTTGTTGACTGCTATTTATAGTGAACTCTATTCTGGGTAGAAGTTCGTGCCAGTTTCTCTTTTCACATCCACCTGCCAATGTTACTGTAATAAGATCTCTTATCGTTCGTATGGCTCGTTCGGCTAAACCATTTGATTGGTGCTGGTAAGGTGAGCTGAATTCCTGTTTGATTCCAAATTTCTGTAGCTTCTGTCTTGGGAAATTCCCTTCGAAATTACGGCCTCTATCTGTTAAAATTCTCTTCGGTTTTCCAAATCGATAGATCCAACTATTAAGTATTGTTTTGAAAATTGTCCCTTCGTCTTGCTTCATTATAGCAGTTAAAGAAATCAGTTTGCTAAAACGGTCCACCATTACTACCATATATTTTTTATGGCGTTCATTTCCATGTAAGCCACATCCATAACAATCTCTTCTATGAATTCAGAGCTATATCTAGGAATAAATATTTCTTTGGTTCTTGTCTGATCGATCTTTCTCTAAGCGCAGATCTCGCAACATCGTAAACAGAGTTGGATTGTTTCTTGCATTTTCGGCCAATAAAATATCTTTTCCATATAATGAAATAATTTCTTAACTCCAATGTGACATAGTTCTTCATGTAGCGTTGTTGTTAACAGGCCTGCAAATGTTTCTGGGACTAACATTAAGATATTTTTGTTCTTTTTTACTGTTATTAATCCTCCATCAATTCGTGTATTTTTTACGTTAAAAGGAAAACAATTCTTTTTCTCCCGTGTACATCCATTTTCCAATATCTCTCGCAGCTTTCGAAACCGAATGTCCTTTTGTTGTTGTTCCCATACTTTTTCCATAGCTTCTGTTCTTTGGATAGTATATATATACTTTTTAATCTTGATAGTCCATCTGCATTCGAGTGTTCTTCGCCTTTCCGATATTTTAGTTCAAAATCATATTCCGACATGTTAGCTAACCATGTTTGGAATTGCGGACTGATTGGCGTTTTTGTAGTGTTCATGAAAACCAGTGCTTTGTGGTCGGTGCGAATTATGAATTTTTTTCCGTACAGATATTCTCTAAAATGCATGAGGTATTCATGTACGGCGAGCAGTTCTTTCCTGGTTACACAGTATCCCTTTTCATGTGATGACATATGTCTTGAGCCATAAACTATGACCGATTCTTCTCCATCTTCTGTAATTTGACTCAAAACTGCACCAATGGCTCCGAAACTAGCGTCTGTGTCTAAGATAAAAGTCCTATCTTCTCTTGGAAAATCAAGGATAGGTGCTTCACACAACCGTCTCTTCAGAGTTTGGAAGCTCTCATTGCCTTTTTCAGTCCAATTTATATCTTTATCGCATCCAGATGTTGCAGCGTATAATGGTTCGGTGATTTTGACATAGTCTTTGATGAATCTTCTATAGTAGTTCGTTAATCCGAGAAACGATCTCAATTGTTTTGAACATTTTGGTACTTCTACTTTCTCAATCTCTTCCACTTTCTTCCTGTTTGCCTGGATACCCTTCTCGTTAATTGTGTGACCAAGGAAACACAATTCTGTTTTATTGAATTTGTATTTTTCTGGATTTATCTTCAGTCCTACCATTTGAATTCTTCTGAATATTTCCCTTAATAGCTCATCGTGGTCTTTTTGACTTTTACCATATACCAAGATGTCATCTAGATAAACTACTACTCCCTTGAATAGCATTCCTTCTAGCACTGTGTGCATCAGTCTCTGGAATGTCGCAGGGGCTGTTGCTAAGCCAAGCGGTAGTCTATTGAAGCAAAATTGTCCTTCTCTTGTACTGAATGCAGTCATTTCTTGAATTTCTGGAGCCAACTCCACTTGATAATACGCCTGACCTAAATCGATTGACGAAAATATTTTTGCATTCGCGAGACAGTCTAGTAAGACTTTGGTGTTAGGCATCGGAAATGATTCTTTTTCTGTTAAAGAATTTAATCCACGATAATCTACACACATCCTGATAGATCCATCTTTCTTCCCTACTATCACTAACGGGGCATTCCAAGGATTCTTGCAACACCGAATAACATTTGCTTTCATTAACTCTTTTATCAGTTCTTCAATCCTTTTCTCCATNCACCTGCCAACGCCACTAGTGCTTTATTTATTCTTTCTTCATCAGTGTAAATTTTGTTTATCAATGACGTTTCTATATTATTGATTTTCACAAACTTTACTCCAAACTCTTGAATGCAGTCATCATTGCCCCCTATGAATTCGGGTTTGATCTCTTTTACCACTACTACTGTGATTATTTTGGTCTTCTGATTCCATGTGGCCGGTATAGTCATGTACACCATTGCTTCTTCACCTACAGTTGAAAAAACTCCGCATAATAAAATCATACTACGTTGAAGTTTTTGGTTTGCCTATTTTCTCCACAAATTCTTGCTCATGACTGTTACTGATGCTCCAGAGTCCCATAACATCTCTGTTTCGGCATTATTCAACATTATTTTACTCCAATTTCGTCCATCTTCCGTCTGGTACATCTCTTCTTCTGCCTCGTCTCTTCGTCGTTCATTTCTTCTTTCACAATTTATTGTCTTGAATCCACCGACGAAATGAAACCCATGGAGTCGCTGATGTTTTTTCCGTCTTCTCCCAATATAGTATATTTTACAGGGACATTGTATCTATCTTCCATGTCGCTGTGAGCAGTTCTGAAATCCTGGCTGTTCTTGGTGTAATCTCTTCTTTCAGAGTTTGAATCTTCTTCTTCTATGCACGCTATTCTTTGATATCGATGTGGAACCTCTTTCTGTAACGAAAAACAATCTCGGAACCCGTGACCTTCCTTGCCACATATCAGGCATTTATTTCCCAGTGGACCCTCACCTTCTGTGTCCCTTTTCGCCACAGCAAAAAAAATCACCTACCGTTAATTTTGAGACCGATGCTTGTGGTAGTCCTCTACTTTCGTTGTACAGCCGCCTTGCTATATTTTTCATGGATATTGTTGGCAGCTACCTTTCTGAGCTATTCGGGATTCTCGCATTTCTCAAGAATTGTTCTATTGGAGATTATTCTCGACGACCATGGTTATTTCCTTCGTATTGTATTGGTCCGCGTATAGGATGTTCGTCTCTTCTTGATCTGTGGTGACTAAATGACTCTTCTGATAGTCTTCTTTATGGTGATGTAGGCATGGGATTTTGGGTATTCTTTTGAATTCGCATCTGCCCTCCCTCAGTCACGCTAGCGTATGTTCTTTGGCCGATTGCTTTAATAAATTCTGTTTTATGGTTTCCATTTTTGTTATTTTCAAATATTTTCGCCAATGATCTCGTTTCTTCAATTTTTGTTTCTGGTTTCGTCTATAGTATCTCCCGCAGTCTCGCATCGCGTGCTTTATTTGCAATGAGGTCTTGAACAATATCTTCTTCTGATCGTCCCGAATTTACAACTTCAGCTAAAACTTTCCTTAGTCGTATCTCAAAAGCTGCAAACCTTTCATCATCTTCCTGTTCCATAGCTGCCAATTCTCTGATTTTATCAGTTATTGATTTTGTAATTGTGAACGTATTCGCATCTGTTGTTTCTGTTTCTCTGACGTTTCCCCACAATGTCTTTGCTTCTGCCACTGATAACACATCGAAAGTGCTTGTCAATCGCTGTCCATTTGTCATCAGCCATTCTTCTATATCCCTGATCCATTCTTCGGCTTCTTTTAAACCTGGTCCATCATATTGTCTGATGTTCAGTGTGAGCATGTCTTGGCATGATTTCGGTAGGCATTCCATTAGCGATTTTGTCGATTTCGAAATAGCGTTGATATTTTGATTTTCGGCGTGGTCACTATTTAAATCCATCTTTAAATTTAGTAAATTCAGTAAAATTCTTGAAACCAACAACATATATATTTGATCAAAAGGATTTATAAAATAATAAGTTTTTAATTTTTTACAAAAACCGCCACTCCAATTATTAAAACAACCAGATATCTAACTGTTCGGAACTCAGTAAAATAAGAATGGAAGAGATTTTGAAAAATGAGAAAGGAACAGAAGAAAATCAATAAAACAGACAATAAAATTAAAGAAGGTCTTAATTAATAAGTACGTGTAAAAAAAGCGAAACAGAAAGTAAAACAAAATTCAGATTAGCCTGTTATTTCGATTGCCTACTCGAAATAGAGAGGAAAAAGGCATGGGAAAGCCGAGAAACTGGATTTTTAAAAAAACATATTACTCGGCATCTGTCAAAGATTACGGAATATTAATAGAAACAGCGAGAATAAAGAATGAATTAACAAAAACTAACAGAAAGAGAGAAGAATTGGGACGAGAGAAAATTTCTACTAGAAAAACATGCGACTAAAAGAGAGAAAATTTTTTAGAATGAAATTTGTCAGAAATTGGAATTTACCAAGAGAGTAAAATAAAGTGTTAAGAATCAGGAAACATTTGGAAGGAACTTGCGTATTGAATTAGTGAATCAAAAGTAGTTAAGAAACTCAAGTCAAGTTAAAATAACCAGATCAATTTTTGCGAATTGCCCATTTCCGGCAGTAGTCAACATCTTGGAAGAAATTATCCATGTGATCCATTCTAATTAAGTTTCATTTAAAATTTTTAAACATGAACTATATATGGCAATACCACCGTCATTTATAAAGAAAAATTTTGATTTTCTCTATTTATGGTACTTATTTCATACATTTATTAAAATGTCGTATTTATCGCTTTTTTTATATTATTTATATTACTCCCCTGAGGCCAATTGAATTATGTCATTTTTGTTTAATATCCTATCATCTTACGATTTTATTGTTTGCTTATAATCTATTAAGTAAAAATCTATTTACATTATATTTAAGTCGACCTAATCACTATTATAGCAACTAAATTTTAGTTCGCTAAAAATATTTTTATTTTGATCAAATTCAAGATTAGAAGTTCTAGATAGACCTCCAGGAGCTCACCACACTGCAGTTCATTTTCCGTGACATCGGCTGTCTTTAACAGTTCTTTATCGATCTGCATTCTCTTCATCGCTAGGTTTTTCCTAGACCCAAATATCTCTAATTTATAAAATTCGTTTATCAACCTTTGAAATGTACTTATCAAAAAATTGTCCTTAAATAGTAATAACCCGTAATGAATAATAATAACTAGTAATGAGTTACAACAATAATACATAACAATTATTCATTTTAGTTTATGTCAAAGAAAATGAAAAAATGTTAAGTATTATGAATGATTGTCTAAGAATCGAATAATTGAAATTTCTTTTTCAATTATTTTATTTACTACTGAAACAACTGTTAATATTCATTTGGTAATTTTAGAATTTTTAAACAATTATAAATTAATTAAATTTTTAACATTTAATTTAATTTATTTCGACCATGGACCACAATTCTTTCCTCGTATAGCAAAAATTTCCGGCATTTCAGTTTTCAAATATTGCAATAAAAAATCTGTTTTATTTCGATTATCATACAATGTCATACTTTGTTTAAATATTCATATTAATTTTTAGTAAATCCGATGACTGACTTGAAGTTTATAGAATCTAAAGTTAACGAATTTTGTGAAAAAAACGACAGGAATCTTAGTATTAGCAGCGAAAAATATTTTAGATTTCCTTGTTGTTTGGGAATAGACGAAGCTGGCAGAGGTCCAGTATTGGGTAATTTGGTATTTCATTTAAATATTTTAACGGTTTAATAGGTCCAATGGTTTATTCAGGTGCTTATACAGAAATTAGAAATTTAGAAAAGTTATCAAATATTGGATTAGATGGTTAGATTTAAGTAAATATAAAAATGTTATTTTTGTCGATAAGATTCTAAAAAATTAAAAGAAGAAACAAGAAATGAGTTATTAGGTATCTTGAGTGATACTGATAAAAAATTGTGTGGTTATGAAGTAGAGATTTTGTCACCTAATTTCATTACAAACCAAATGTTAAACGTAAGTAAAACAAATCTAAATACAATGTCACACGATGCTGCAATTAGTATTATTCGTAAAGTAATCAACAAAGGAGTAAATCTAACTGAGGTTGGTATAAATTAAAATTTATTAATTGAATAAAATGTTCTTGTATTTCATTATAAAAATTAGGTATATATTGACACAGTAGGAAGTCCTGAAAAATATAATGCATTAATTTCAAGTCATTTTCCAAAGCTTAAAGTCGTTGTTGAAAGTAAAGCTGATGCCACTTATAAAATTGTTAGCGCTGCGAGTATATTTGCAAAAGTCGTTCGTGACAAATGTATTCATGATTGGAAACATAGAGAAACATTTCCATTGTCTAATGATAATTGTGGGAGTGGATATCCATCAGATCCAGTAACTAAAAATTATTTGAAGAATGTATTCAATCGAGTTTTTGGATTTCCTCAATTCGTTAGAATGAGTTGGTCGACAGCATCACTAATTATGGATAAAGATTGCGTTCCGATTTCATGGTTAATTTATTTTATTATATTAAAATTTATTTTGATTTTCTCATTAAAAATAAATAAATTATGAATTTTATTACCACATTACTATTGGATGTTAATATAGTTATAATTTGCTTGTTATTGGTTGATCACGAATTTGATCATGATACATTTAATAATATGAAGATAATTTTCCATTTCTAAAAAATTTATTCGTTAAATATCTTTACCGAGAAAAGTTCCAGCAGATCTCATTGAAACTTCATAAATATATTTTTCTAGAATTGGGTGGTATTAGAAAGTCTTTGTATGGAAAAAAGTTAAAGAATTTTCTCAAAAAAAATTGTGAATGAATTTTATATTTAACGTTGAGTCGTTATGATTTTGAGTAATACCACTTTGAGGCGCTCTATAGCAAGTATCATGAGTCTAGTCCAGCAATTCCAATTTAGCAGCGGGCGCCATAAGTGCTAATATTCCATAATCTCAATAATAAAGAAAGTATTAAATTACTTTGACCAAACAACTCCAAATCTGGGATAATTTGTTCCATTGAATTTGTTTTTTATTTTTTCACATTTGTTATTTCATATTGGAATTTGACACTATTTAATTTCCTTTAATATTTGCTAGTATTTTAAAATTGACGAGTTTTATAAAAATCAGGAAGACCAAATCATTATAAATTTAATTTTATTACTAAATAGTATTTCAATCAATTTAATTGTAATTGATTTTATATATTTAAAATTTCTCATTTAATTATATAATTATTGTCATTTAAATATTGGGATTTTTGAAAAAATACCTAAAATAATATAGAGAAAATTGAGATAAAAAAAATAAATTAAGAATATAAAAACACCAAAATAAAGAAGTAAAGGAATAAATTTATATATGAAATAGTAAGAAATCAATAAAGATATATTAAGGAAATAATAATAAGCAGGAAATAAAATATATGAAATCGATATATTATTTATAAAATTTATTTTAATAATTTAATGAAGAGAATCTGAATTTACCAGTCCTTTATTAACCAAAACAGCTATCTAATTTGACTCCAGATACACTAAAATTATACCATTCTTATCTCTTTCTTTGTAAACAAACTTCTACAATTTTTTATTTATTTAAAATTAAGTACAATAAAAATAAATTAACCATTACATTATCTTATAGAAAATAAAATACCTTTCAATAACTCCATAGAATTTCAATTTTTATAATTACTCGCAATTTGTTTAATTTCTCGCTAACAAATTCCCACATTTTAATATGACAAATATTGTTTTTCAAGAGCTTATTTACTTTTTAATCTTTTACATTCAAACATCTCAATTTTTGCAATTAAATTGAAGGTTGAATTTCTAAATTTTTGCTTCCAATGTAACTTGGAATAGAGATAAAGTGTTAAAAGAAGTATAGAGGTATATGAACGCGACCAGTACCCTTGGTAACAGTAACCCCAGGGGGTCAAATTATCTTGTCGGATAAACTAATAGTATATATAATAAAACAATGTAACACTAATTATAGAACATTTATAGACATTATTTTTTGCGTTTAGTATATATATGATTCTTATAATTACAATTCACTGCTGATTTGATAACTTTGGAACCACAAATTTATTTATTACCTTTTCAGGCAAGATGAAGAAGTCGCTGAAACTATGAAGTTTTCTAAATCCCGTAAAAGAAATAGCTCAGGAACGGCTGTAGAAAAACCAAATAAATCTTTACTTGCATTTTACTCTCCATCACTTCCTCTTGACTTGCGTCATAAATATTTCACTGCTCGAAAATTAGAAAGAGTGGGCGATTTTCATTAAATGCTAATAAATGTTTTATGATTAATTTTCATTTTCTTCATAGTATAAATTTAATGAATTATACTGTTTATTGATGGGATTAAATTGCTATAATAATTGAAATATTAGATAAAAATTTTGAGGCTGATATGATTTAATAGATATTAAAGGTGGTGTATCAACAGCAAACAAAAAAATATAAATTTAAAAAGTAACAAAAATATATTTTACTTACATAAAATTTATACGTGATAACCAAAAAAAAAACCTCAAAACAAATATTAGATTTACAAATAAACAGTATTCGACATCTTATAAATTAGATTGCGACCATTCATCGAGAGCATCGAAACAATCACTCGATTGTTTGGCATTGCAGCCAATTAATTCTTTCATCCAATCTTGAAAATAAGATTTATTCTTCTTAAGCAACAAATATTGCCCAAGAACTACATAAGCTTTATCATAGCCTTCCTCGCAAAATCTTTTGCCTAAAACTTCTCCCACTCCAGGGAGATCAGTAACAGCTTTATCTCCCATAGGCTCCGACACGAAATTTGTATGTTTTACACTAGTAGACATCTAAATTTATTTTAAATAATTTATTTAATTAAAAATATTTACCAGTTATAATATCAAAAATTTAGAATAATTTTAAAAAAATTATTTAAATAAACAAAAATAATTAAATTTTTAATGTTGAAAATATTTTCTTTGTATATTCCAAATTATTGTTTGGATAAATTTGATGAATGTATTCTTATTCTGATTTAGACAAAAATTTAATTTAATTATATGGTATTCATTTTTTTAAAAAATACTTAAAATAAAGTATAATTAAAAATAATATTTGATTTTTATTTTGAAGTATCAAACAATTCAAATTAATGACTTGTGATTTTGTCAACTTTAAAATTTCTGAGATTGTGACCAACTAAAAAATAACTCATTACAAACTATGTACCAACTTTTGTGCGGTTGTAGTTTTTTAACTATAATAGTAACCTTGCATAAAAACTTCAAGCAAACTGACTTTCGTTGTTATGGCTCGCTTTTCCATCCAAACCCAAATAAAAAACTGACATAACCAGGATACCGCCATCACATGAGACGTTAGTATTAAGTAACCGGAGTGAAACCCGAGAATGGCAGTGAGAATACCACGGCCTGCTAAATTCGCAGATATCCTGAATCTAAGGTGTTGGTATCAGAAAGCCGATAATTAATAAATAAAGCAATTAATTAATAATCAATTAACATTTCTATATATGTCAGAGCAAGCCACACAACATTGTTGGGCTGGAACCGAGAATCGAGAGCTTGTTTTAATGAATCAAAAATACATAACATAAAAATCGCACCAAGTTAAATTAAAACACCAATCAATACAAATTAAAGTACATAACACATTGATGATAAATAAGACCCGGGTGATAAAATACAGGAACGAAAATAAAGGTCGCAATCACTAACACAATTAGGAGAAACATCACATTCGGAATAGCTAACAACTAAGAAATAAAATAATAATAAATAAAATAATGGGTAATAAATTAATTAATAATATGAAAAATTTCTAAATAAATAAATTTAAAATTTAAAATAAATTATCTAGTAAACTGGTAAAATAATAAAAAGTAGAATAAAAGTAGTAAAATTAGATAAACCATAAAATTTATAAAACTAAATTGTTTAATGAAAACTAAAAATAAAACCAACAAAATTATTTAAATTATAAAACTTATAAAACCAAATTGTTTAAATTAATGAAACTAAAGTAACTTATAACTTATTTAAATTAATCTATAATTAATCTATAATTTATAAATTAATCTATAACTTATTTAAATTATAAAACTTGTAAAACTAAATTAAAATTAGCAAAAACTATTTAAATTATAGAATTTATAAAAATAAATCTTAAAAATTAATAAAAATTAGAATTTTGATTAATTAAATTAATTAAATTAAAAAATAAGCAATTACACACATGCATGCATGCATGCAAAAATTAATCAGAATTGCCTCGCATTCTAATTGGATATAACAGCAGAGAATGCGGAGGCGTATAATTCAATCAGTATAAATACTGAGTGAAATTTCATTTAAAAAAACTCTCACGCTCAACTGGTTACACAACAATTCATTTACTGGCAATGAACATATGCTCTCAATTTTCGATTCCATGCCATCGCGGTGAGGTAAATTTGATTTTTGTTTTATGTAATATAATTTTGTTAGGTCTAATGTTATTTTGAAGTTAATTTTAGTTAATGTTATTTAGTTAATTTATTTTGTTATTTAGATAAAGCTATTTTACATTGAATGCTATTTTAAATTAAAGTTAATTTTAGTTAATGTTATTTAGTTAATTAATTTTTTTTTTTATTTAGATAATGTTATTTTTAAATTGAAGTTAATTGTTAATATTGGTATAGTATTATTCATTTTGTTGTGGTTAAGTCTACTGTTATAGGAATTAATAAAATTTTTAACGGAATTTGTTTTTAATTACTTTTAATGTTTGGCGTATGTCATTTTGTCCTTTTTGAATAATATTATAATTTAGGTTGGGTTTTTCTTGATATTTATGTGTCGATGGTCTGGGCGGGGGAAAGGTTTGTGGACGGGCGGCACTACGTGCTGTTAGTCGGCAGATGTTTCGCCAGTTGAGTCCATCGGGGTAGGGAGTATGAATAGGGAGATGAACGGTTGGAGGGGGTAAAATCAATTTGCGATAGTTTAGGGCCCTATTTAGAGTTAGAAAGTGTAGGACTTTTATTTTATTGAGTATATATTATTGAGTTAGGAGAAACATTAGAATAGTTATGAACTGCTGTCGGTAGAGGAAGTAGGTTTAGGCAATTTTATAGAAACCACGAATAGTTAAGATATTCGATAGTTCAGGATTAGAAATACAGGCAGATCCCTGCTCAAATTTTCATGAGAAGTGTGGAAACATGTGTATTAACTTGTGAATAAGGGCCAATCCCTGCTCAAATCTTTTGAAGGATAATTTGGATAGTGTAGGAAGTGTAGAACAACATTTATTAATAGAAAAATAAGGGCGCATCCCTGCACAAAATTTTGAAAAGAAACAATAGAAAACATCTAGAAATGAGGACCATAACCGAATGAGATAGAAAGGTAGAAATAGGAAATGGTCAATGACGTAAGACCTTCTATCGGCCGTCTAGAACCCGAAGAGAAAATACAATGGGGAGTAGTTTTAGTAATAGAGCTCACCTGCTCATTGTTTTTTCGCCTTTGTGTACAGTACCAACATGGTCGTCACCATGGGTACACAAATGGTTTAAATTGCAATAGTCATGGAGGTGCTTAGGAAGGAGTCGAGTGAATATCTAAATTACCCCTGACGTATTTAAAACATAAAATAACACACCCCTAAGTAACCAACAACATAAAAAATTCAAGAAGTCTATTTAAAATCATAATAAAAGATGAATTAAACAAATTACTAATCAAAATAAAAAANCCAGATTGGCGTAGAGATGATAGAGGAACAATTTTTCGGAGAGAGATAATGTTAATTTAAATGGAAAAATTCAATTTCATTTGCGTAGAAATTATGGACATATTGGAAGATCCTGTCCTCGGAATTCCGAAAAATTTCAAAGTCCGATTTTGAAACGTACAATTAGATTTCAGGATGAAAGCCAGTCAAAGAATAACATTGCTTATGTTCAGAAAGATAAATTTAGAGAGAAAATCGAGAACTATGTTAAACAATTGAATCAAAAATCGAATAAATTGATAGAAAAATTTGAATCAGATGAAGAAACAGATGCTCACATTATTGTCTCTCTGTGGTGATGGTGAAGTTGATGGTGATCTTGATCGTGAAAAACAATTTCTAGAAACATGTCCTTTTCTACCGCAGCGATAACATTGTACCTCATTATAATTTGACTTCACATTAGAAATTGCTCTCCGAAAATTTGTTCCTCTATCATCCTCTACGCCAATCTGGAATACAACTTTTGGGTACTCTTTCGGAATTATTTTTAAACCAACACTGGTTTGTATAATGACCAATTTTCTTACAAATATCACACTGAACCACATTAGGCTCTCTCAGTGCCTGGCGAATTTTGCTTCCTCAGTTCACATTATTATCGTTCCTCCATTTGGGTGATGGGCTTTTTGATGGTTGAAATCTATTTCCTGATTTCCCAATTATCTTCGGTTGGGGTTATTGATCTCTAAATGTAAAATTGTAAAATGACCAATTTTCTTACAAATATCACACTGAACAACATTAGCTCTCTCAGTGCCTGATTTGACTGAGAAATCAGTCGACTTATATATAAAATCCTTGTTGACACTCCATTTCGAATGTCAATACACTCTTCTATTAAAATAAAATTTTTCTATTAAAAATAACGGGCACTTATTGCAATAAAAAACAAAATAAACAATCCTGCACCCGGTGCAATTAAAAACAAACAATTGGTTAAATTATATCTTTAGGCTTATTGACATTAATAAATCACGAATACATTTAACATTGCATTTTCTTATCTCTATATCAAAGAGTTATTAGGCACTTTTTGGAAATGCATCTAGTTTTAACACACAAGGACATCTTAAAATTTATTAATTATATAAAATGTTTATATAAATCTGTAAATTTCAGTTTGTGTAATCACTAACTTATTTTATTAGATTATAATGTTCAAATAAATTGATTGCCTATTCGTTTTGTGATTTTTGGTCCAATATTATAATTTATATAAATATAAATATAAGAATTTATAATTTAAAAATTAATATTTAAGTAAAAATGAAAAACACCATTATGTTTTAATTATCTTCAATTCTGGATCGATAATTTAAAAAATTTACTTTAAAATTAAGTTTATTTAATTAACTATATTCATTTTTTAAATAATATCAATAATGAATTTGGTTGAAATCGATGATTTTATACTCGTGAAAGATGATCCTTTTCCTGTATTAGAAAAAGAAGCTAGATTAGATTTTGATATCACTTGGAAAGATACATCTTCTAAACTTGTCATAAATTGCAGAGTAAATTAATTACTACATTTATAATTTAATTTGCTAATTTAAGTTATGTATATATCTATAATAAAATCTTTAAATGTAAAATTATGGAGTAAAGTTAATACTTAAATCGTTTTATATTATTTTTTTGTACCTTAAGAATATAATAGGGGATTTATTTTGCTAATTGCACGTTGAAGAATTTTATACTGAATTTCTGTACATATTTCAAAACAAATTAACTATAGTTTTGAATTTTTTTTATATTGCTTGGTCATTGTTGTATTTTACAAATTTAATCAAATACTTTTTAAACGAAATCCTTATTAAATATTTCTAAAGCGTATGGTGCTTTTTAAAGTTTTTCTGGAGTGTTACTTCAATTGAAAAGCTAAAGTTAATGATTTCGATAGTTTATACTAGTAGATTTTCCCATGGCTATCAATTTAATTAATTTACTTACCGATTTTGTTTTGAAGTTTATTATTGATTTAAGTATTGATTTATTTCCCACATCTATCACATGTTATAAACATTTCAAAAATACAAAAGAAAACATAATATTGATGGATTTTTAAATGATCCTGTCAACCTGTCATTTAAGAAAATTCTTTTTGATCGACCCAATTTTTTGTTCTGCCACGTGGTGCTGAGTTGTAGAGGTTTTTGGTTGAACCAACTCTGGAGCAAGCAACATAAAGTTGACCATATGAAAAACAGGGATCCTCCAGGTTAATTCCTGCAGTTTTCAGTGACTGTCCCTGGGCTTTGTTGATGGGACATTGCAAAAACAAAGCGTTTTATCGTGGTGTAACTTGCTCGGATAGGGGGCTGTCAAATCCACCTTTAGGAACACTTTTTGTTTCGGTTAATTTTCTAAATTATGCCTGTTTACTGGTAATTTGCTTAATAACCAGATAAAAAGGATCAGTAAATAAGGTACTCCACGGGGTCAAAAATTTTAAGTAGAAAGTAGCCTATTATTTCGCCCTGGGTAAAAGAGGAAGCTGTGCAAAATTTGGTTGAACTATCTTCAGAAATTTGGATTTATATAGCGAACAGACGGACAGACAGACACACATTCACCAGCATATATTTGATAAATCGGGATATCGTGATATAATGCCATATTTTCGACGCTTTGGATAAGAATTTTAGAGGAAAGGATTTTAATTGTTTTTTTCGTGTTTTAATAAAATGATGACAAATAAAGTATAAGTATTGTATAAGTATAAGAATAAGTATTGTTTAATCAATTTCTTGTTTCAAACTTTGTTTTCTAAATTAAGGATGTTTCTCGAAAAGTCTCAAGTTTCAAAAATACAACGAAAATAACATCAGTAACAATACCTGAATTTGAGGGTATTCATAATGAATTATCAGCTATAGAGCCTAAAATTAACTCATATTTTCCTGAAAATTTCACATTTCAAATTTTCACTATTGAAAGACCTAATACTAGAAAATCTTGGGGATTGTTCAGCATGCAATCTCCCACTGTTATAGAAGAGGATAAAGACTTTTCAGAAAAATCAAAACTCGAAATTCAAAACTACCTTCGAGCCGTTGTAGAAATTTGCGGAAAGGAATTATTGTTTAATGTCCTCTTTAAAGATGTGAGTTATTTTTTTTTCGTTTGTGCTTAATTTTCCTAAATTTTTAACTATGACATTGATAAATTATTACTCAATTCGTGTTTTAATGAAGTAGAATTTGTTACACAATATATGCCTACTGATGAGAATTGTTTTATTGATTTACAGACCCGTACCGAACCACGGTGCAAGAAGTGAAAAATTCGTAAAAGTAGCGGTCAGCAAAAATGAAGGTCTCAAAAAGGTGTAATTTTAAAAAGAAATTTTTCAAAAATTAAAATTTCCAGCGAAACGAATTCAAAAAATCAATAATTACACTTTTCAAGGCCATTTATTTATATGGGCATTTATATGGGCAAAAAAGTTTTGAGTAATTCGAATTGCTTTCAAGTATAATTGTATCTATAATAAAGTAAAATTTTTTATCAATAACTATATTTACTAATATTATATTGAATTATCTATATTTAAAATTTATATCAATTTATTAATAATTTTATTGAATTATTTACAAAAATATAAAGTTCATTTAAATAAACGACAAAAAGGAAGATTGTGGAAAAATGTGTTATGAAGAAAAGTTAAAAAATTTGTTACGATTCCAATTGCCTGAAATATTTGGGTGCTATTTTCAGAGTATAATTCATAATACATTTTTCCAAATGCACCTGGTGGCAAATCAAACATACGATCAAAATATTTTATCTATTCGTTCCTGGGTTTAACCCAGTGCAGACCGCAATAGATTATTCCTTTTTTCTACAAAATATAAGTTTACACTTTCGTTTTTAGTTTTGTTTATTGTTTATTTTAATATAAATAATGTTCCAACAAAAATAATGCTCTAAAAAAGGAACAATATATATATATATATATATATATATATATATATATATATATATATATATATATATATATATATATATATATATATATATATATATATATATTAAAATTGTTAAATTAATTTACATATTCCAACAAATGTATACCATTTTGTAAAAACACTAAAATTTGATGTATTAATCAAAGATCTAACAGTGAATTCTACCAGACACACACACACACTCGATCCAAACCACTGATTGGACACACATCATTCACGACGGGAGTGCATAATTTAATCCAGTGGTTCCCAAACTTATTTGATCTACCGCCCCTCTTTCCACAAAAAATATTAATCAGCGCTCCCTGAATTTTTTCAATTTTAATTGCATTTAAGCAGCATTATATATGAGTTGCATATTCTAAAAGAATTTGATTAATCAGAAGAGGAAAGTGATTTCCAGATGGGGGAATAATTAACAAATATGGAAAGTGATGATCAAGATAGGTAATGATAGGTAAGGAAGTTAGTGATTAATAAAAAAGGAGGTTAGAAAGGAGAGGAGAAAAAGTATATAAAGAGATAAATTTTAAATAAAGTACAGAGTTTTATGAAGAAACCTCTTAAGTCTACTAAACCACCACACAACCTATATGTATTAATGTTTCCATCCTTTTCGTAAAATATAGTAAAGAAAGGTGTAAATTAAAAATAATGAAATTTGAAATTATGAAACTCGTTTATCTCTTTCGACGCTCAATCGTACTGAGCAAGTTAGGACAAGTATCGATGAACCAGCCGATTACTACCGGATTGCTCCAATAGCGTTATTTAACAGAAACTTGTTACAACTTGATTGCGTACGGCGTGCGGGCTATCCTAGGAAATCTATGTTAAGTATTTTAAGTTTTTATCATACAGGGTAGAAATATAAACTAACTATTCGTTATTGTGTAGTAGGTAGGATTTAATTTTAGTGAAATTTAAGATATAAAGTAAATGAAATTACAAATCTACCATCGCCCTCTACGTCATGAATGAAATTTTCTACCCATGAATGTACTTTTACAACTGAATTGTGATGATGAAGAATTAGTTCAAATTCTTGAGCAATATTCTTGAGCAATTCTATAAGCATTTAATATTGAGTCTGAATAAGAATTTAATGGTTTAGAATAAACTTTAATTACATTATGTGATATGCAATACTCTATTAATCCATTTAGACTTTAAAATATACGAGACAAATATTAAAACTTTAAGAAAAATTATATTTAATAAATTAATCCATGTATTACCCGCACCATTAAATTTTCCAGAAAAGTAACTTTTTTCTTATAACCCGCGGGTTATACGTAAGAAATTAGGGTATTTACAAAAGTTAAAAATGAATCTAATTCGTAGAATTCCTCAAATCTGGTATGAAATTCTTCCAGTAAGGAATTAAACTATTTGTTAGCATTTCTAACGCAACAAATTTCTATTATCATTTTTTAATTTGGGAAATGTGATAAATGATCTTTTTCCATATGCAATTTTCTGTGCGTCAATTTAGCTTTAAATGTATTTATCGTACTTATCATTAGTTTTTTTATGAGCTGCCCAGATGGGTCAGTGCCATGTCCTCTTTCAGATAGGTACTGTTACGGACAAATTTATATGTTGTATCCTTACTTCCTCACCAAGTATCACAAATACGTCATCATCGTTTTTTTTGATTAGCAAGTTAAAGATTTTGAAAATTCTATAAAAATAATAATTCACTTATTGGATTAGCTAAAATTACAACTTCAGTTGACAATGCTAAAATTCTTTAAAAATTAGTTTTATTTACAACACACACCAACTGGGAACATGAAATTTTCAATTCCAAAAAATTTAAATAATTTACAATTTAATTAGAAATTCATAAATTTTCATATATTTTTTTACAAGGGCTTATTAAATTTTATAACAAATTCCTTGGTTTTCAATTCAATTTTAGGTCACTGCAACATGTATTTCAGTTTCCTTACTCTTATTTTTATACTAGGAAAATGCTACATATTTTGAGGACAAAGAGGAATTTATTATTAAAAAATCCAATGAAAACATCCTTAATTGTAAAAATAGATGTTCGCAGTTGTTGGGAAGTCATGATCAATTTGAAAATCTTCAAAGTTTAACCGAGGATTTGTATAAACAAGAAGATTCAGCTTTGGAAGAGTACAAAGAATCAATTTTTGAAAAGTTTCTTATAGTTCATAATAAAGTTAATGAAAAAATAGAAATGTTAATCGTAAAATTGCAGGTAAAATAATATTTTAAATAAATATTATTTTTATACTAATTTACATTAATTTTATAATTTAATTATATTTTTTTATAATTTATTAAATTATAATATTTAAAGTTAATGAATTTTAAAAATAAAATATAAAAGGATTTTATGTAAAATATATTTATGACAGGGTTCCGGGGATTAAAAAAACAACAAAATAAGTCTTGTAATCAATTAATTATGCTGAAATGATTGTGTATTAAATGGATTTATAGGTTGATAGTATTACTATGCTGCTCAGAAATTTATGTACCAAAGTGTTCTTTGCAACTGTGTGCGTTTTGCTATAAAAATGTCAAAATATAAATTAATTTTAGTGTATAAAATAAAATTAAAGTTTCCATGACCACCAATAAGTTTCAAGGACACACTTTAGAGAAGAACGGTTAGTTTATGTGGCAATTTTTATAGTACATCAATTTGAAAGTCAAAATTATTTATGGAAAGGAATAAAATCAATTACTAGGAAAGTAACATAAGATTTTTTACAAAAATTTGGTATAGTTTGAAATTTCTAATAAATAGTCTTAATAAAACAAATATTAGTCAACATTATTTAAAGAATAATATGCTATTATATTATTTCTCATATAAAAAAACTATATTAACAAATAAAAAAAATATATTAACAAATAAAAAAACTATATTAAAAAAACAAAAAGTACATAAACTAATATACAAAGCAAACACATAATCAGTTTCTTATGAAAATTAGCACAAGTGTTTAAATTGATTGTTTTTTATGTTTTTTAAATTTAATTAAAATCTCAACAAAGAAGGGCCATGAAGAACCGGAAAAAGCAAATGTCAGGCGAAACAAGAAAGTCTATTATAAATAAGTATGAAGCTGGAAAGTCGCCTCAAGAAATTGCATTGGCACTGGAGTTGAATTATGAGACGATTAGAAGTGTTTTGCGGACGTATAAACGACTTGAAAATGATGTTTCTATTACTTTGAAATCACTTAAATATCGCATTTACATCGAAAAGGGAATATTTGTATCATAGAGATAGAGAGATCTTTGATGAAGTTAAATTATTCCTTAAAACGGGTAAGCTTGATACATGAGGTCAGAAATAGTCCCGAGAATATAACTCGGAGATGTGATTATGCGAACATATATCTTCTACTTAATGAAGACAAAACGATTTTTGTCGATGAAATGGGAGTAAGTTGCTCACTTAGACTGAATTACGGAAGGAGTTTGGTGGGAACTCCTGCCTGAAAAGTGGTAAGTACACTGAGTTCTAGAAATTATTCAATTTGTGCTGGGATATCTAAGATCGGAATAATTTTTCAAAAGACATAAAGTCGTGCTTATAATGGAGATACGTATATTGAATTTTTGGCATAGCTATGAGTTAGTTGAATATGAAGAATTATACGATAATTATGGATAATGTGGCATTCCTCAAGGTTTTTGGTGTTGGGAATGTTATAGCGGAATATGGACACAATATTTTATTTCTTTTGTCATATAGTCCACAATTGAATCCCACTGAGGAGTTTTTAGTAAATGGAAGCATTATGTCAAATCGATGAATTCGAAAACAATTTGAAAGCTAGAAAATGCAATCGTAGCCGGAGCTTCTTCTGTAACAGAAACTGATTATTTGGGGTTTTATGGTGACGTTAGGATGTATGCATTAAAAACGATTCGTCGCAAAGAATTTTAATTAAATGACAAAAATCGAATGTTTTAGTTTTTTTATTGTTCATGCCTGAATTTTAAAACGTGTTTGTATCGAGTGTCTAAACATCATGTTATTTATATGGTGTAAAACTACTACTTAGCTGTTAAATAAAACTATTTTATTTTCGAATATATTACAAATTACTAAAGTTACCAAAAAACAGCGCGCACACATACCCAGTACTAAAATTATGTTTCTTGCTGAAAGTTTAAATAAAATGAGTTATTTATTTCTTAATTTAAAAAAATGAAAATTTTCTCTTGGTTCGTAATAATGAAATAAAAATGTATTAAAATGAATCAACTACATTCTTTCAGATGATATGGCAATGTGCTGTTTTATATTAATGGAAAAAACACTAATTTAAGATTTTAAATAATGATTATAAATGAGATTGTAAATATTGGGTCAAAAGTGAATAAATTTTAATGAAATTGAATTAAGGTACAAATATTGATTAAATCTGTTTTTAAATGGTTACTATTTCGGAAATTAGAAAACTCTGCGTTGTATAACTTTATTTATTTTTATTCTAATAAAAATTATTATATTTCTAATAATTTTACTGGGATGATCTATTTAGAAATTATTCGCAGATCGAAAAAGTACTGAAATAGGACCAAGAATAATTGAAGAAATAAATCAATCTATTTCTGAGCATCTCAATGACTATTATATTCATCAAAGAATTTCCATAAATATGAAACTTGAAATGTCTAAGAGTTTAAAGTCAATTTATTCCGGTTAGTTTTCAATAATTTTCTCATATTTTCGTATTACAATAATATATAAATTTTAATTTAAGAAAAATTACTAGGAAATTAAAGTTATATTAAAAAAAAGTTAAATTAAAATTAAAATTTAATTTATTTTTTAATTTAATTTAAATTTAATTTTAATATAAATCTAATTTTAAATTAATTTAATTTTTATTTTAATTTTAACTAAATTTTAACTTACTTCTAATTTAAATTTTATTTAAATTAAATTAAATTTATTCTATTTAATTTTATTGTATTTAATTTTATTTATTTTATATAATTTTATTTATTAATTTTTAATTTTATTTATTTAATTTATTTAATTTAATTTAATTAATTTAATTTATTTAATTTATTTATTTTATATAAATTTAATTTATTTAATTTTATTTAATTTATTCTATTAATTTAGTTTAATTTATTCTATTTAATTTAATTTATTTAATTTATTTTAATTTTAAATACTTGAAACATTTCTCATTAAATTACAGGTTTTATGTATTGATTATTTTTAAATTTTTAGTTATTTAATCGTAAACCTTTTAATTACATTTAGGTTTTATTTCTGAAATGTTAAATGACAAATCCAAATATGAAAATATAATTTTCAGAGATTGTGTAGGTTCAAGGTTATCAGATTTATCATTATTGTATCACACGGAAAATGAAAATGTTTCACATTACAATTTATTATTACATTCGACAGATGAATTAATTTTCAAACGAAAGTAATTACTCTTTATTACACTCCATTTTCAACAAAACTGTTACTATTGTGTTGGTAAATAACGAATGTCGTTCTCTGCATAGTCGAACTGTAACGTATAATATTTGTTTAAATGCTTCATTGTTTAATGCTATATTGTATATCAATTTAAACCTTGAACCCAGCTCAGTAATTCGATAACAATTTTTTATGTTCATATTGGCAATGTTTATATTATTTAATGATGAAAAACAACGAAATCCGAGCAATTTACCTTTATGAATATAAACCAGGTCGGAAAGCATCGGATATAGCTCACAATATGAACGTAGCATTTGGCTCGAATACAGCTAACGCGATTTAGAAATGAAAATTTGGACCTTAATTAACTTTAATTTAATTTTTTAGAACCTTTATTTACTTTAATTTAAAAATTTGACCGTAATTTACTGTAATTTAAAATTTTGAACCTTAATTTACTTATTTAAGCCAATTCATTACTTTAATTTTAAATTTTTGGACCCATAATTTACTTTAATCGAAAAATTTGGACCTTAAATTACTTATTTGAACCCACTGATTACTTTAATTTAAAATTTTAGACCATAATTTACTTTAATTCAAAAATCTGAGCCCATAATTTGCTGTAATTTAATTTTTAGACCCACAATTTACTGTAATTCAAAAATTTACCATGCTTTTTTAGTGGTAGACGGATTTTGTATTGAAAATATCCTGAGACCTTAAATTACCACTCATTTTTGTCGAAGACCACCTTTTTCTATTGAAAATATTCTGAGACCTTAAATTACCATGCTTTTTTAGTGTAGACCACCTTTTTCTATTGAAATTCTCAGGACCATGGAGACCCCCTCACTATAGCCTGAAAATTCCATGCTTTTTAGTGTAAACTCATTTTTGTATTGAAAATCCCAGGACCAAGGAGACGCCCTCACTATAGTCTGAAAAAAAATTTATTTGTATTGAAAATCCCAGAAAGCAAAAAAAGTAAGTTGCAGCAATTGCGCAATCAAAAGTTGCAGTTAACTACCTACTAAAATCCTTTACTATCTACACAAGTTTTCCCTATATCGAAACAAGTTTGTTCATCCAAGCAACATAAAAAAACGGAGTTCTAGAGTCGACGAACTTGTTGAAAGGTCATTTCAGAATCACCTTAGTTTTTTGAAGCATTACTTGAGTAGCCATTTGCTGAGATGTTTGAAGAAATAGAAATCCGTTGGCGCCAGGTCTGGCGAATAAGGTGGATGAGGCAAAGTTTCATTGCTGCAGGGGGCTACTAACTACCTACTGATTTTCTTTTAATTAATAAACTTTATTATGAAATGAGTTATTTTCTTATAAAGTCAACCAGTAAAAATCGATATTTCTTATTTACCAACCTATTATATATCAATGAAATAATTACTTGATAATATTTATTATTTTATGATACCTCACTTATTTTCCTCCATAATAAGAAAATGAATTTAATTGGTTATATTTCAATCATTTCAATGACCTGGGTAAATTCCATATATGTTTTGACCATAGCACCTGATGATGATATAATGATATTTAAAATATTTATCTATTGCCGAGCTTTATTAGTACTAACAATACCTACTTTATCTAAATTCAGTTTGAGATTATCCGTGTTCATATTTGAATGCATTTTTAATCGTTTCAAAGATATAAGTTATTGAGGTTTGAAACTAATAGACCAAAACACAATTTTTCGTTTGCATATCTTATATACTGATAATAGAACATTTTTTAGTTTCATCGATAGCAATTGAAATGTAGTTGTAAGATGCAAATCATAATAGGGATATATTTGGCTTGAAAAAATTTGTTTAAAAGAACCCTGTTAAAATTTTTTTTTAATTTTTTTAAAATATTTTTAAAAATTAAATATTTTAAACCCACTCATTTTTGTGATTATAGTAATCGGTTTTCTTATAAATAGCTTCTTGTATTTGTGTAAAGATTTTTTTTTTGTTTTCGTCTTATTTCTAAAAATTTTTATAATTCCCGATAATCTTTTTACCACACTATTTTCAATTTTTATTTTTTTCAGACTTCAACTAATATGGAAGTGGGAAGAAGGTAAGGTAGTGGTGAAACCTAATATAAGACACGAGGATTATTCTTTAATACAATTAAAGAATTTAAATTCAACTAAACCTGATATTTCAGAAATCGAAAAGTTCTATGTCTATATAAGTCATGCTTACAAGCTATTGTTGAATTATTACGAAGCCAGAAGATTCAATTTATTGAATCAAATACAAATTATAGGTGAGTTTAAAAATTAATAACAATTTTCGACTTGTAAAATGAAAATTTAATATTATGTTAAATTCCCTCGCAAATTAATTTGATTTATCACAAATGGCTAATGACTTAAGTATACGAAATTATGTAATTTTTATTTTAAATGACTAAAACTAATCTACACACTTTATTGCTTATAAAAACACTATTACTAATTACATTTAATTATATACACCAAATTAATAATCTACATACTATAAAAACACCAATACAAAAAAATACAATAAAAATAAAAAGAAAAACCAAAAAACTTTACTTTAATAACGCATTGTCTGGTAGTTTTTTCTGAGCCGATTTTTTGCAATTTTAGCAGTTGGTCTTCCTTTTCTTTTTATCCCCTTAACAATCAAACAATAAATGATATTCAACTTATTAATAATCTTCTATTTTTAACGAAACAAAAACACGAGCACTGCAGATCCAAATAGCTAGTTATTAAATTATTAGCCACAATAAACACATGTTTAGATATAAAATGTTTTAAATCCCGTAATTTCTCAAAATCCAAATTCAAGTTTAAGAGCATAGTAAGTCAATTTCGCCTGGAATCCAATGAATGTTTAGATACTATTGCGACATATTTTGAGTAAATTCGTCAGTTAAATGTGCTGTCATGTGGATAATAAATTTTATTTTATTAAATTAAAAATATACTGTGTAGATTAGTAATTTGGTGTGTATAGATAAATGTAATTAGTAATATAGTGTGTGAATAAGTGCTAACTTATTTTAAATTGCCAAATGTGAATCATACGTGAAAAAGTTCGCATTTGTTTCTGTTGAAAATTGTAATTAATATCGTATTTCGATTACTTAAATTGAAGGAAATCATAACTCATTGATGAGATCGAAGTAATTCTATGAACAATGTATTTAAATGGATATCATAAAATTCAATCAAAATCTCACATAATAACATAATCATCTCTAATTTCTCGAATCCAATATTAAAAATTAAAAGATTAACGATTACAAGTAAAGACAAACTTAGTGAAAATCTTCAGACAAAGTTCTAATGCCGTCTCCTGTAGATTTTATATCCTGGATTATAATGAATCTTCGTATTTTCATACAAAACCATTCATATATTTTTAAGAAAACATTTTGAAAAAGTTTATTATTATTAACCAATGAAAAGAAAAAGTAAATAAAAGAGAAAATCAAAAAGCATTTTGAAAATAGAAGAAGCTAAATTCCATAAAATTGACAAGGGCTATTTTATAGTCGAAATTTTTTCATTTGTATTAAATATATTATTCGCAGCAAAAGGCTTAAATTATCATTTAATTGTTTTAAAATTTAATTAATGCTGCTACCAAGTAATCATCACTTTATATACAAGTAAATATAACATTAATATTTATTATTTTAATCTTATAATTCATGCATTAAAATCTTTATATTTCTCTCTTTTCAATGTTTTACTAATTACATTGAAAGCGCAAACAATAAATATTTCTTAATAATTAAAACAATCTTTTAATGTTAGCTATACACTCTGTTTTCGTCTATAACATTAAAACCATCATTACGATCATTTTCTTTAGTATTATTATCAATTTTCATGTAATGGGTGTAATGCCACATACATTGTAGAGACTGCCCGCCACCTCTGCAGTCGAGTTCTTGAGCATTGCCCGTGGAATGACTTGACTCACATTAGTGATCATTTTAGGAAGTATACTAGTAAAAAAATAAGTATTGCTGATTTTAAGATCTTGTTGAAAAGTTTAAGTATTTACTGGGAACGAGTAACGCGCGAGGCGTTGTTAATTAGATCAGGCATGAGCAACTTGTTTTTGTTAGGGGCCAGTTCAGTCTTTGAAAATGTTTCGGGGGCCGGATGTATTTAATACGAATTTATTAATATATATTCCAATAATATATCTTTTTAATAGCAAAGATCATTTAAATTTACATGATTAGGCATATATTATATATTATATACCATATACTAGTTGTTATTGAAAGGCAAAATATACAAACTATGAAAATACCCAAATTTAACTTTAATAATCCCATATTTATAGTTTATTTACTCGCACAAACTCTGGATTGTTCGAATTTATATTTTTTATGCTTCTCAAGTTTGCATATACTACTCAAATATACCCAACATATCAATATCAATCTTGTTCTGGTTTTGGTCTGTGTGACATTTGACACTTCTTATCACGACATAAATCTGAAATATTTGCCTTGATAGTTGATGTTGCTACTCGTAATTCGTTTGACAAGTTATCATCAGTGAGCCGACATCTGTTTTTGCACTTTGTTTGTTTCATCTTAGAAAAGAATTGTTCACAGATGTAAGTGCTGGGGAAAAGTGAGACCATTTTCAGCGCATGATATCGGATTGATGGAAACGCTTTCTGAGAAATGTAGAGTTTGTAGAATTGAATCAAAGAGACGTCACGAAACTTTCTTTCCAGATCGCCATTACACTGCAATTCAATGAGCTCCATTTGCATTGATTCTGGTGCTGTCTCAACATTAACACTGAATGGTTCAGAAAATAGTTTGAAATCATTTTCATGTTCGGCAAAATCAGCAAATCTTGAAGAAAACTGTGTTTTCAATGCAATTATGTGTTCATTAAATTTCTTCATCATCATCATTTGCATCATTTTTGCAATCAGTTAAATTTGGAAAATGCACCGTAATGTCCTTTGATAATTGATTCTCCCATAGTTTCAGCTTTGTCTGAAATCCTTTGATATGATCGTAAAGATTATTTATCAGTTGATCCCGGCCTTGTAACTTCGTGTTTAGATCATTCAGATGCGTTGTGATGTCAACCAAAAAGGCCAAGTCAAGTAGCCAATTTGGATCGGATAACTCCGGAATTGGTTTCGACTTCTTCTCCATAAAAAGTTTAATTTCTTCACGAAGGCAATAAAAGCGATGCAATACTTTTCCTCTGCTCAGCCAACGAACTTCGCTAAAGTAAATTACATCCGAGTATTCTGTCTCAATGCTAGTGAGAAACTCTTTGAATTGTCGATGATTCAATCCACGTGATCTTATGAAATTCACGGTTTTCACAGCAACTGTCATCACATGGTCCATCTTTAGTTCTTTTACACATAAATTCTCTTGGTGGATTATGCAATGTGATGCAATTAATTGCTCACTTCCTTTCATTTTAACAAGATCCGCCTTCAATAAACCAACTACTCCATTTTTTATTCCAACCATTGCCGGAGCTCCGTCTGTCGTTATTCCTGTTAGTTTTGGAAGAAAAAGCCCGTTTTCTGCCAATGCAGTTTTGATTTCATCAAAAACATCTTCTCCAGTTGTAGTCCCTTTCATGCTCGCTAATTTCAACAGTTCTTCCGTAACGTGGAAGTCCTGATCAACCCCACACACAAAAATTGCTAACTGCGCGGTGTCTGTCATATCCGTGCTTTCATCAAGGCATATTGAATATGCTTGAAATAGTTCAGCTTTTTCTTTCAAGATTGTTTCAATGTTTTTTGCAATATCATCAATTCGTCTTACGATTGTAAATCGAGAAAGGCTGATATTCGAGAAAAGTTGTTTCTTTTCGGGACAGATACAATCCACAGCAGCATCAATGCATTCTTTGACAAACTCCCCATCAGAAAACGGTTTCAGTTTCTTGGCAATTATCTCACTTATCATGAAACTCGCCTTCACAACACACTCAACCTCTTTATTAACTTTGATAAAGAATGTCTGTTGCCCTAGAAGTGCTTTTCGGAGAGATTCGATCCTATCTTTCCTTAATTGTCCCTGTATCTGATCGAACTTTTCTGCATGCTGAGTCTGGTAATGCCGTCTTACATTAAATTCCTTTTTAACGGAAATTGATTGCGAGCAAACAAGACAAACGAGCATATTGTTTGATTCTACAAACAGATAATCCCATGTCCACTTATCATTAAATACTCGGTGTTCACTGTCAATTTTTCGTTTTTTTGTAATAGTGCTCATCCTCAACTGTGGTTGAAATTGCGTATTTATTTCATAAAAAAATCGATAATATAAACATAAAATTATAAGTTTTGTTCATAGAGGTAGTGAACATAATTTTTGATAATTGAACTGTTGGCTAAAGGAGTTTTATTGTACAACCTCACCTGCCTAATAATATGACAACAAGGGCATTAATGCATTCATTCCAGTCACACTCATCCTCACAGTTAAGAGAGAGCTACTTGTACATCCTAACCTCTCCTACAGGATTGAATAAAGGCCAGCTATTAGAGTAGCAGTAGCACACCAACGAACTTGGGATCATCTTCAGCCCTGCACAATTATACGCTCTACATGAAAGTTGGAAGTTTCCTTAATAGAATATAACTAAATACTTCACAGTGAGGTGTAAATGTGGAGAGGTGACCGGAAGTTTACTGCTGCACCACCACGCTTATATTAAATGCGTATTTGTACTAATGGTGTAGCTCTAACGTCAACTGCATACATTCCTGAAAGCTTATAAAGGGCCTGGTGTTTTATTTATTAGATCTTTAAATCCTATAATTAATATCCAGAGTGCCAGAGATTTTGAATGTATTTAAATAATTTAACTTGTATATTTAATATTTGGGATGATGTTGTTGTGTGTAAAGATTTTTGTATAAAAACAATTTTTAAATTAATTTTTTTATATTAATTTTTAAAAAAGATTTTATGTATGAGAATGTTAACAATCTTTGTGAGTTTTTAAAAGTAAATTTTTTTTTGATACAGTTTGATTACGATTATTAGTTTGAACATTATTATTTTTATTCAGTTGTTATTAATACGATTCTTAAGCTGAAGAATACTGTTAAAAGGTCGAAATATATAGCAACGTTATAATTAAATATACTCAGTTGGCGATTTATTATTATTATTAATTGTTGTTGAAACAATTTCTTTTTCAAATTGTAAGGAAACAGCTGATTCATTTCTATGTTAAAACTTTTCACGTGTTTGAATATTTCTAATTATTGCTAGTTTTTTTTTCTAAAAATAAGAAATAATCAAAAAATAAACAAGAAATAATGAGAAACAGTAGTTTTCAATAAAAAGTTTGAAATTGGTTATGTAATATATGAATAAAATGTGAAGGCATTATACAATAACTCCTAATAATAATTCGTTTATTTAATATAATGCAGATAAGAATAATAATAAGAATATTCCGTATCAAAGAATGTGGTTGTTATGGGTGGGGTGGTAAATTAGTAGGGCCCTCCGACAGCAATTCCGGCAAACCAAGGCTCGCGAGCCTTTGTAGGTTCTTTAGCCTCTTAAGTATGGCTCTTCTATTAAATTTACGTCTTTATATAATATAAAATACTCCCGGTTATATCATTTCTTATCAAGCTTCCTGATAAAAGATATTTTATGATAGGAAATCATTTCATATTGGAAGAGTTAATTTTAACGAAGAATCAGTCAGTAACACAGTTGTAATTTATTGTTGTCTGTAACTATTAGATATAAAAATTTTTATGGGTGGTAAGGGGTAGACCTTTTTGAACGTACCTAGTTCGTAACTAAGGCTCTCCAGAAAAAAATTAATTGTTGTGCTTCTGATATTTAGCTCTTTTAACAAATGAGTTTGCCGACCGTTGCCCTAGACAGAGCATTTCATGGGTCTCTAAACAATTGTTAATCGAACAAAATAGCAGATGACGTGTTATTTGACCTAGTGGCCTGTGGCCCGTGCGTGTGTTCTATAGTACACAAATGATACGCATGGTTTCAGTTTCAGTAATCATGGTTAGTAAATATAACAGTTTTTAATTCCAGCATTAAAAAAATTCAAAACTTTATTTAGTTTATTTTTGAATATTGATACCGATTTTGATCTAACTACTTGTTGATGTTCGTTCAATTTATTCTGATGGAATTCAGATGCTTGAACTTTAAACTGATTGTAGTTAAGCCAACTTAAGTGTCAGTAATATTATATTTAAATACATAACAAATTGAACCCAGGCCTATAGGCATTTGCACCCCCTGCTCCCCTCTCGAGGCCTGCTATACTGTATTTGTTATTTATTGTCAATAATTTTCATGTTATGAACACATAATAAATTATGTTCAATTGAGTAGATGATCCTATTAATGTGATTCCTCCGGTAAATTTGTCAGTTAAAGCTCGTTTGATAAATGTAAATATAAATACAAACGATGAACGTAATTCATATCAAACGATAAATATGTCGACTATGTTGAATATTGATGAGGAAGACTCCGACGAAGAATTCGAAGATGCTATCGATGATGTCAAATTCCAGCATTTGAAAAATATAGAAATACAAAAAATAAAACTGAAAGACAGTTTACAGAACGAACTGAAATCTATAGCTAACATCAAAGCTGAATTAAGAAATTCTCAAGTTCGTATTTCTTGTATTTCAAGTAATACAGGGTTTTTAAACTTAATTTAATCCCTTCAAAATTTAATCAAATCATATATTAAAATTTTTAAATATTTTTAAATTATCGATGACAGTTCGAAATTTGAGATCACAAAATTATTCTGTCTATGTAGCTGTTTGCAAGAAAAGTCTTATTCATCATTATCTAAAATCCTTAACATTTAATCGTAATGATTTAATGGATTTTCTTCTAAATTTGTTACAAAAACTGAACAACGATGGATTTAAAACTTCAAAAATCATAATGGATAATTCATAAAGAAGAAATAAGAAATTTAATAACTGAAAGCGGGCATAAATTACTATTCCTTCCACCATATACCCCGCCATTGAATCCAATCGAAGAAGTCTTTGCGAAATGGAAGTCTCTTATAAAGGATTGCAACTCTAATAATTCAAATGAATTGAGCACGGCAATTACTAAAATTTCTGAAAATGATTGTATTGGATGCTTTAACCATGCTTTGATCATTTGCTGTAAAAGCACTTAGAAGAGAAGAGTTTTAATAAATCTATACCGAAAATAGAAACTTGGATTTAAAAGTTTTGATGTTTATTTTCTTTATAATTTTCAATTTTTTAAAAATTTTAATATGTGATTGGATTGGATTGAATTAACTTTTAAAAGGATTAAATTAAGAGATTAAGTTAAGCTAAAAACCTTGTATAAAACTTTAGAAAATTTACATTTTAAATTATAACATTTATTATAATTTTGAATTATTTGACATTTTTATCTACAAATAATCCTCATTTAGTAAACATAAAATTTCAGCGAAATGACATTAAATTTTGGAAAATATCTGCCATATTCATAGAATAGTTCGTGTAGTGATTTTCCAGGGTTTTTTTTGAAAAAATATTAAATATTTAATTTACAATTAATTCATGTTAAATGTTTGTTTTAATATTGAATTCAGATTTTGAGTTTTTTAAAATATAGTTGAGTAAATTAAATTTTCAAGATTTTTACAACATTTTATTAACAACGGTATTAACTGTTACAATGATCTACCAGACATTTTATCTACTTTTACTCGGAATTGTTGGATTTTGCAATTGTGTCCCGATGTAACATTTACAAATAATTAATGATAATATAATTCCAATAATTATCGGTCTAAGCTTAATGGTATTTGTTATTACCATATTATTGGCCTCATTATGCGTTTGCTCCATTATTAAAGAAGCTTTCCAGACAAAAAACTTGTGATGGAAATAAAGTAACGCACGAAAATGTTAAATTATTAGAATTTATCCATAAAAATTCAATCGAATTGGCTGATGATAAAAATGAAATGGAAACAAAAGATAATGAACCAACCGAATTTTTGGACAATTGTAAGAACGCTTGTAGTTAATTTAATCAAAAAAATGCAATATATCCAAATACTCCAATATTCATTCATTCAGATCCCATTAATAAGTATCCAAATAATAAAAATATCACTCAGTGTATCTCGAGCTAATTCCCACGAACAACTGCAGTTACCATAGTCCTTCCAATGACAATATTTTCTTTCCAGTCAAGGAGAAACAATCTATAACAGTTCGATTTGAAATTGTTGGCATTCTCTAACGGTTTACATTCTTGAACAATCGATAAAACCAAAATAATAAAAGATGATAAATATAAATTCTATCTCAAAATAAATTATAAAATAAGTAAAAATCTGTAAAATAACGAATAAAACAAATAAATGAATATTGTATTATTATAGTCCTTAAACAAATTATAAAATAAGCAAAAAATTGTAAAATAATGAATAATATTTCCCCGCGTGTGTATAGCCCCTTTGAACAACCTTTAAAATAATACTTTGTAAAATAATAATATCTGATTGAAATAATAATATAATAATAATAATGTTAATAATAATCATAATAATAATAATAATAATAATAATAATAATAATAATAAGATGCAACTAATTTGTTCCAGAGGAAACCAATTCATTTACTCAAATGATATCTTCGAATTTTTGAAATTAAAATTTTGAAAAATTCTTGGATTCTTTGACTTCTGTATCATCAATGGGTTTAGTTTAATATTGATGTTATACGCTCTTTTGAGAATTTCATCTTCTTTCATCATCAATGTTCTCGACCGTATACATTTATAGAATAACAGTAGGTAGAAGTGAGCCCACGATGACTCATCGTTGAGGTCAACTTAAGGGCATAGAAAATTTTGAGGTCAACTTAAGGTCAAATTTTAAGGTCAATGTCACTTTCAGGACAATTTAAGGTCAAATTCTGAGGTCAAAGTCGATTTTAGGCCATTTTAAGGTCAAATTCTGAGGCCAAAGTCTAATTTTTCCAAATTTAAGGTCAAATTTTAAGGTCATAGAAAATTTTAAGGTTAATGAGAATATCGCACAAAGCCTCAGTTTCCTAGTTAAAAAAACTGAGAAAATCATTGAGGGAAACCATGTCGACTACCAAACCATGCTTGATATAGAATGCCTGGAGACGAAGAAATTTTATTTCAATAGGATTTTCGACTGTCTATTCGACGACCAAATGAAGTGGACCAGAATAATCATAGGTTTTACCTATATGAAGATTATTATAGAAAAAAGTCTATACGATGTTGACCATTATTATCTGTGGTCTCAAGAAGTAAATTATTATTATTATTATTATTATTATTATTATTATTATTATTATTATTATTATTATTATTATTATTATTATTATTAATATTAATTTGTAGATAGTCAAATACAAGTTTTCGCCATGGATCGATGCCAATGGTGGATGGCACACACTAGTCGAACTTGCCCAGAACGCACAAGAAATAGAGCAAGCCAAGGCAAAAGTCAAAAGTTATATGCGATTAGCCTTTGGAGTTGTTGTATTATATGTAATGTTTAAATATTTAAATAAAAGTTAATGTTGCTATTTATAAATATTATACTTTAAATATACACTCAAACTAAAATTTATTAACACATTCACATTCATCATCTCCGCATTCATAACATTTTCAACGATATGATCTATACAATCGTTATATACACGCGGTTCGGTATACTTAATATTTCAGTTATATAATCCGTAAATTCTTCGTTAGGTTCATAAATAGGTTCATCAATTTCTTGAATGATTTCCTCGTCATCTTCTTGTGTGTTTTCTTCATTAATTTGTTCTGTTATTTCCTCATCAGTTTCATCAAATCTTGAATCTTCACTCTCGGCTACCCAGTCTATATTTAATGCATTTGAAACAGATAATATATCCTCCATTTTTACACCAGATATTTCTGCTAATTTTGCCAACAAAAAGTTGATTAAATGTTCTAAACAATAAATAATTCGATCATTAACTAACCATATTAACCTTTTTCTAACGTCATTATTAACACTTTAAAACTATAATGTAAGTTTGTTTATAGAATGTCTTTGTTAAAATTTGCATGTATTTTGCATTGATATTGCAATTTCCTGGTTAAGTAATGAAAAACAAATAGGACAAAATAAATTTATTAAAAACAATAAATATAGCAACATTTATTAAAATAGCTGTGAAAGTCTAGCAGACATAATTTTCCAAATTGGAGAATACACATCATTATTATCAACTTTATATCCCTGGATTGCAATTATTATATACCAATTTTCGTTTTCTTTAAAGCTGATTTCATCAAAGGAATCATAAAATCTTGCATATCGGTTGTTGAACCATGCATGTTGATTACATGATAGATTCGCATCCAACCGTTTGAAAACCTCATCAATAGATTTAACATCTATCATTGAAAGTGTGCCGGATAAGAATTGAAATTGAGTAGAAATTAGCTGATCGGTGACACCAATTTCATATTGATTTCTTCTTTTAAAAAATACATTTTGTAGTTGTGGAACATTTGAACAGGTTGTACAAGTTCTGCAACAACAACCTTTGGTTTTTCAGTGCTTGATATTTTCTTGGTCATCGTGAATTATGATTGAATTGTAATGATACAGGGTTTTTATACCTATGACTATTGTTTATAAACCAATCAAATTGCAGTATGTCTTTGTTTTAATTACATTCAAAATGCATTGATGTTGCATTGTCATATGTTATATGTGTCATATTATTATTGCTTTTATTACTTTCAAAATAATTTTATATTTATTATTATTATTATTATTATTATTATTATTATTATTATTATTATTATTATTATTTTTATTATTATTATTATTTTTTTTATTATTATTATTATTTTTTTTATTATTATTATTATTATTATTAATCTTATTTACATTTCTATTACTATTTACTAAAAAAAAAAAAATAAAACAACAAATAGTTAAACATAAAAATTTATTTGGATAAAATTTGACAAAAATGATAATTACGAAGTGTCTTTACCAAAGACCATTCGACATATCTCTGGTAGCGGAAATTGCAACAGCTACATCCCAAAATGCAAGGGTATTCTGCTTCCACTTCCTTCATTGTTCTTCCAATCTTCACATCCCAGAGAAATGTATTGATAATATCGAAAATCCAGATTCTGGTTTCATTGTAATTAAATCTGGGATTATTGCAACATCTCGATCTTTGAGAATATCATACAATTGCGGGTAATAAAAATACAATCTTTCCAGTATTATTGCTATGATATTCATCTGTAAATAATAATAATATGATAAATACAATTAATATTAAAAAATTTAAATTTACCATAATGTTCATGTTCTTCATGGCAGCTATAGCTGAACTTTGAATATTGTACATGGTTTAAAAATGATAACTAAACCCAAAACATTTTGTTATAAATAATCATCAGCCAATTAGATTTCGACCAATCAGAATCATGCATTTCAGTTGCATCGAATTTGCAATCACATGATTTTTTAAATAATTAACTAAGTGATAAAAAAAAATCTAAAAATTCTTTTCCTTCAATTATTGATTTAATTTCAGATATGATATTATCAACTATACATTTGTAATCAATATTTTTTATTCCAAGAATTACTATGTTACCACTAGCGAATATATTTACACACATCGGGTTATATTTTATATATCTCAAAGCTGGAAATAATTCTGGTTCGTAAACACATGGTATTAATTTAGCCAATTCATTAAATTACAAGAAAACCCATATCGGAAAGTTACGGTTATCGATTGTATTTCTAAATCATAAACATTATATTCACTAGCTTTGATTATTTCCTTACACCCCATAAATTCTACATTTACCAGTTTGGAAATATATTATGGGATATTTTTTACTTCTATTGATAAGTTGTGTGTGGTTTCCTTATTGGAAATACCATTTTGATACATCAGCTTTTGCTCTGTAATTTATATTTGAAAGCATTTAATGAAATAATTATAAAACTCATATATATATATATATATATAGTTATTTTAAAATGGAGTTCATTTAAATTATCAATATAAACAATAATTATGTAGTTTAATTTAAAAATGGAATTACGAAATGATGCAGTATACCAAATCGTTGGTCCAAGCGGTAGCGGAAAAACATTATTTGTTTGCAAATTACTAAAATCAAATTTATTCAAATCAAAATTCAACAATATTTATTGGCTTAGGGGCGCCGATGAAGAACATGGATTGACGCAATCAAGTTTCTGTCAGTTGAAAACATGAAATAGTAAAGGGATTTGATAAAACTGGTCCAGTCGGTTGAAGAAAGGTGATGTCATCATTATCGATGATTTATACCAAGAAGCCAATAAAGAAAAAGATTTTAATAATTTATTCACAAAAATCAGCAGACATGTTGGTGTAACAGTTATTTAATTACACAAAATCTATTTCATCAAGGGGTGCACATCGTACACGTAATTTAAATGTACAATATTTAGTTATTTTCAAGAATCCTAGAGATGCAAACTGTCATTGATTTTCTTGGACGACAAGCATACCATAATAACCGTAATTTTCTTATCAGTGCATTTCAAGATGCTACTAAAATACCGCATGGATATATATTTCTTGATTTCACACAACAATGTCCTGATGATTTACGGGTAAAAAACAGATATTTTCAACCCAAAGGTGCCATGGTTTATAAACAAAATTCAAAACAAAGTTGAAACAATAAACATGTTTCAAAAACAAGGATAACAAGGAAGAAAGAACCAAAAATTCCACCAACAACTAGTTATACTCTATCTAAAGAACTTATTACTGAAAATTTCCCTGCAAAAAATCTTATTTCGAAAAATCCTAAACCTAAACCTAACGTAAAACCATTAAGAAATTAAAAGTTGTTAAAAATCTCGGAGTTTCCCGTTTTTAATACATTGATAAAGGCACCGAGTATAAAAAGAATGAATATTTTGCAATCATTTCCAAATTTTGTTGTCGATCATTTACTCGATATTATACTTAAAGTAGTCAAAGGCAAGATTAAAATCAGTAAATCCAAAAAGCATATATTGAGTAAACATAGGAAACCTTTGTTATCATTAGTAAATAATAAAAATCGTAAACAAATGAGAAAAATTATATATAAACAACAAGGCATTAAATTTAATATTAAATCTTCTTGTTGTAATGGAGAAGATTTGGACGAACCCAGAAGACGAAGCGGTTTCGGTGGAGTGGCAAAATTAAAGAAAAGAGTTCCAAATTCGAAAAAGAAACCTAGAAGTGGTTATCAGACCAGCTTGCGTACAGTTTGAACAAACCAATGCAGAAACGATTCCCAACAAGAGCATATAAAACATTTGGAATAAACGATTTATGGCAAATGGATTTGATGGAGATGATACCATATTCGAAAATTAACAATGGTTATAAATATATTTTAACATGTATTGATGTATTCAGTCGGTTTGCCCGAGCGATTCCAGTCAAGGCAAAATCTGCAGATGAAATGTCCAAAGCTGTTAATAATTTATTTAAAAAAGGACATCCTAATAACTTTGCAACAGATTTAGGTATTATTATTATTATTATTATTATTATTATTATTATTATTATTATTATTATTATAATTATTATTATTATTATTATTATTATTTTAGGTAAAGAATTCTACAACAGTAAAGTCAAGCAAATCCTCAATAAACTGAAAATAAAACCATTACTCAGTACATTTCAATACAAAGCAGCCTATGTTGAAAGATTTAACCGAACTTTGAGAGATAGATTAAAGAAATTATTTGTGCATCAAGGTAATAAAAAAATAGGTATTGGTTTTAACCAAAAATTATAACCAGTTATAATAATTCATCACATCGAGGACTGAATGGATTAAGACCGATTGATATCACTTCAAAAAACATTCTATTCTAAAAAACATGTAAAAATTGCAAAACTTAAATATAAAGTAGGTGACCATGTTAGAATTAGTAAAATTAGTGCATCACCATTTATAAAAAATTCGATACAAATGTGGAGTGATGAAGTCTTTGTAATTTTGAAAATAAATACTAGCCAGAGTCCTATAATGTATGTCATTAAAGACAATGATAATAATGTTGTAGCAGGAAAATTTTATGATCAAGAATTACAAGTTATTCCTCTCCAAAAGTATTTTAGATTCAAAAACATATTGAAAAACTAAAAAGGTCGGCAAGATAAACACTACTATGTCAAATGGCATGGATATCAAAACCATCATGGATATCAAAAAAGGACCTAGTAAAGTGAATTTCTATACTTAATTTTACAAGCAATAGTTGCCCATTAATTCATCCGGAACAACCAAGCCAGCAAATTCATGGTCAATCTCCAGAATCCGATTTCTTTAAATGGTGACTGGGAAGTTGCACTGCAAGATTTTACATTCGTGTACAACACATTCCATTTTATAGTCATTGTAAGATTGATTTCAAAAAGAATTTCTGAAAACATGTAGCGTATCTTTGTCATCAGTAATTATGATAAACACATATCATATTCTCGAACAAATGTTAGATTCGCATTGCTATATGTTTTTACAAGGATGGTTTAAATATCAGTTTGTGATTTTAAACTGTTACAATACTATTCGAACTACATTGAAGATGCCAAACGAATGGGTTGCAATAAGTTGAAAAATGATGTTTATGGAAACAGAATATTTATTACGTTTTGATCTTTTGTGAAGCCAAACAGTTTAATGAAAGAAGAAATCAAAATATCAGTGTCGTATAATAATGAAGTTGAAGAATCATTTACTTCTGATGAATTATATATTGATAAACTTGATGTGTTTACTTAAATATTTAAAGTACAATTGTTCACTACATATTTAAAAGTTTGGGACATTGTGAAAGATTTGTTGTTTACTTTCAGTTTGAAAATGATGAAATTTGGCGAGTTACATTTGATAAAATTTGACAAATACACTTGGATTAGTAGAGACAAATATCTGTGAGGAAAAGCTGATGGTATACGTAAACCAAGAATACTTGAACATCATCAACAAATGTTCATATACTACTAATATTATTCTGAGCCATAATTGTTGGTGATTCCAGTGTTCCTCTATTGAAATCGGTATGGATTGGAAAATATGCACACGCATAAAGTTGTCAATATAAATATCGATAATCGATGTATCTTGAATGAGTCAGCCCAATTGCAAGCTAATGTAATAAACAATATAGAAATAAATATTCGTGACGATAGTGGAAACCTTATAAACTTTCCAAAAGAATCGAAAACTCTTTTGACTTACATTTTCGTAAAGTAGATGGCTAATTCTGATATTATTAGTATGTATAGTGATAGCCAATCTGGCGGTGAATTACCAACTTCGTTTGTGTAAACAGTACGGATCCAGGATGGCTAAAAACAATAGGGAGATTTGCACTTCCTATTCTTAAACGTATTGGTAGTTTTGGTATGAAAACTCGCAAAAGATGTGATTAAATGAAGTGAACGGAAAATATTACCATCCCTAAAATCAAATGCTTTAACTGATTAGGGAAGGTTCTCCAAGTGTTGCTGGTATGTTTCAAAAGAGCCAGTCCTAAGATTATGTTCCAAAACGTAAAATACATTGAATAGACGTCGCGTATAAACAACCGAATGAAACAGGACAGTGGAACTATATTTGGCAAAATGATTGTGGTAATCCGAATTATGTATATTTGGATAGACCATCCTGCCTCAAGCGGTAATAGAATTTGGGAGCTCTTTGCGGAAGTTTTTCCTATGAATTCAATTACCGATAGTAGAAATGATATCGGAGTTTTATATTAATGTGGCGCACAACTGAATATTTAGATTTGCACCATATACATTTATTGACTGTTCAGATCAAGGTGTAGATAAAATGAAACATAGAAAGGTTTTGGATGCAATGCAGATGTAATACCGAACAATTTCTCCCTGTTTCTACTCTTTTTAAAGATGCAGTGTTGGGATTTAATAATATCAAGATTGAGTCTGTGGAATAATACATTCATTCACAAGGCCTTGATAGAAACTATTTTAAATTACAATCCGATACTAAAAGACACTTGTCTTACTCCTATGGGTTATGCAGCATCAGATGATGAAAGAAAAATAGTGGGTTAAAGGCTCAAAACTATTCACCATGTGCTCATCATTCAAACTCGACTTTATGGATCAGCCGAAATATTTACTTCCTGGGTTAATGTTCTTAGACTGAAAGGTCCGATTCTGCATTATCTCTTACTAGTGCAGGTGCACCAATATGTCAATTAGTTGATGCAAAATTATTGGTGAGAAGAGTTCGAGTGGACCCTCAGTATTAGCTGGTTTCATCAATTGGGGCTTAATTCAAAACATGCAATTTATCCATTAAAGACACGGAAATTGTACAATTCGCTATTGCTAAAGGTGCTTCATCATTCTATAAAGAACAAATATTTGGTGACAGAAGAATGCCTAATTTTATCCTGATAACATTTCAAAGTGAAACTCAATATAACGGATCATATACTACATCCAGCTCATCTTTTCAAAACTTTGGTGTTACATCACTGACTTTGGGGGTTCATAAAATACAGATTATAGAGAAACATATACTCAAGATTTCGAAGTGATAATTACTGTGCTACATATATGCAGAGTATTGTTAGAAAATTTGGGTTATTTAGATAAAAACTTAAAATGTGAATAACTCTTGAAGAATTTGAAACCAAATACCCATTTTTTACATTTGTTTTAGCCCCGATTTTGATTTAAATCAGAGTCAATTACCACAAAACGGGAATTTACGACTGGATATAAAGTAGTTGCAAGAGCCATTACTGAACGGTACATTTTATCATATATATGGAGTATTTGAAAATGAAGTTCAAAATTACTGCAAATAGAACAGTGGTTGGTATAAATGTGTGAATAAATCTAGAAACATTTGTCATGGAGTAAGTTTTCTTTAAACTAATAACATTATTATGTTAGTTCTATTCAGATAAATCGAATTGTTACTCAAATATTAGGTAAAGAAGTTGTTGGAGTGTACCCACTAGACAAAATCTCCTATTTAGATGTGAATCAGCCATAATTGTCAACACAGAGAGAGATTCGTCTACTCTGGGAGGAGAACAGTGGATTGCAGTCTACGTGAGCCGAATAAATATATGTTTTCGATCCAATGGGAATTTTACTATCCACCCTATTGATCAAAAAGCTACAACTATTGGTCAAGTTGATTACAATAAAATTCGGTTTTCACCATCCATTAACAAATACTTGTGGACAACATTGTCTAGCTTGTCTAATGTATAAACATCTTTGTTAAATAAATGTATTGTAAAAAATGTTGTGTTACTTTATTTAAACAATGTCGTTACTGAATTATGTATAATAAATGTAAAATATATAATGTATATATTTTGAGCCATGAATTTATTAATAATATTTAATAATAAAAAATAATAATAATAAAAATAATAATAATAACAATAATAATAATAATAATAATAATAATAATAATATTAATAATAATAATAATAATAACAATATTAATAATAATAATAATAATAATAATAATAATAATAATAATAATAATGAATAATTGTTTCTCAACAATAAATGCAATCAATATTGCAATCCTAAAGAGGACGTATACACATTCACAATAAAATTTTAGGACTCAAAAGAGAAACAACGCAATAAAAATAAACATAATTATGAGAACCAATATGCATTAAAAGGACAATTATATTCGTTACAACAAGTTACCATTACAAAAGTTACAAATGAATCATTATATTGGTTCGATCTCATCTCTTTTCAAAACTGTTCAGAAACTGTGTCAAAACTGGAGAAAATGTGCAGAAACTAAAATAAAAATATTTTAAAAATAAAACGGATAAATCATTACCTTAATCATTTATCATTCGTCTGCAGATGAAGTCATCAAGAGGCAAAATATTGATTTAATTCATTATCTAAAATATTATAATGCCCATATGCGAAGCTCTTGTTGTCTTCAACCCAACCCTTTTATCATCGTTATTTGTAATGGCTACCTTCTTAGTTCTAAATGTAAATAATTGATGGTTTCGTGTACCAACCGGGATTGATTCACCTTCGGTATACGCATTCCAAGATAACAATCCACTCCGATTGATGTGTGATTTCTGTTCCCTTTAATGATACACCTTTGGCTTTAATTTATAGTATCATTATCACTATTGCAAACTATAGCATTTGGGTCTGAGGATACCCATTCTTGATATGATTTGCCTTTGTTTTCTCGTCCCTCTGAATTTCCGCAATTAAGAATCCAATTTCGTGAATGGAATGGTTCTGTATATCGGAGTTGCTGGTGTCTACAATCCCGTCAGCAATCATTGCAGTGAAGTAATTGTGGATCGCATTTGACATATTTACATTCGAGGACGAATGAGTCTGTATCCCCGGCTATGATATTTTATTTGGCATTGAACTGTGCTCGATATTTTGGAATACAGTTCAATATATTGTAGTTCTCATCTAAGTTTAGATCATCTAGCATGTTTGACCAATGTAGCTAAGGCCTATCTAAACAACCTACATCTTTATTCAGCAAAAGGGCAATAATCATCAGGCAATTTTAATTGAACGTCTAAATGTTGCTTTGAAGTGTATTTAACCATTTTTCGGGCATTGTTGACAATCTCAGATTTTTCTTTTCTTCAGATTCCTCCACTTGTCTTGCCGTAAACCACTATTTATTTAAACAGTTTATAAAAATCCCTATCTAAACTATTTTGTGATTCATCTCGAAGTTGGGTATTTGTGTTGATATAATCCTTCAATATCGGGCTTTTGTGTAATTTTTCTGCACGATTATATTATTGACTTCCACTCCGAGGGCATATATAATTTTCAAAAGTCCTCCAATGAATAACATAATTAGTTTT